>LR999455.1:4011130-4182046 GCA_905216605.1 Arabidopsis arenosa | reverse complement strand
AACTACTTTCTAAAATTCTATTATATATTTCAATGTTAAATCAAATGAACCCAACTAAAATTATCCATTGACCCAATCAAAAACTAATTTACTCTTTTTTTCCAGGTCAGGGTGAGAATCGTGAGTAGTCGCGCAAGTCCGCTCGCTTGTGGTGTATTTCGAGAACCTCTAATTTATTTGTTTTTTTATCGTTATATTCTTATATTTCTAAACTCATTTTAAGTTATGTTTATGCGACGGTTTTCAGCTGTTTATGAGATTATTTTTAAGACAAGTTATTTGTTGAGTTTTTAATAAAAACAAGGTTTTCCAGAAAAATATGAAATGTTAAATAAAGTTTTAACTCTATTTAAGAATAGATGAAGGAATAAGTACGGTCAAAGCACACCGTCTCATATATGTGACGGAGACGGGTGTGACACTATCTCTCACCCTTCTTGGTTTATAAATTTTAAACATTAATTTTAAAGATTATGATTTTCTTTGGTTCTCTAGGGTTTTCACTTCCAATTGTGGCTGATGGCGTCCCTCAAACCTGACATCGCTGTTGTTCCCTGGATTTGAACAATGTAAATTAGAGAGAGGAGATACAGATGTTTAGGAGAAGTAGTTTGTACCTACGGTCATCTTGATATGCCTTCTCACTCTACAACGACCAAATCATAAATCACATTCTTTTGTTTGCTAGTGATTTCTTCATCTCTAACATGTTTAATAATTTGTCTTTTTGGTAATTTTTCAAGATTTTATATTTTAGAGGTTGCGATGTGAAATCATATATGATGGTAAAGGACTTATGTTGAAGCGTGTTGAGACTCACGAGTTTCACCTCATAAATAGATTTTAACGGTCCATATTACTTGATCCGCAAGATACACATCTTGTTCTCCAAGTTATCTTCAACAATAGAAGCTGGTACCACTTTTGATCATATTTGTCAAAATACATATCGGCCAAGAGAGAGAACATACGATCACAAGAGATTGATCGTGATAATTCCAACGAAGAGGATATTTTGACATCACACCTTAAGTTTGATACAACTACGTACGAGCTCTTAAACACGGTTGACGATAAATTCCTTCGAGATGTTCATTTCTTGAAGAAATGAACATGAATCTACCAAAATCCAAAAGTGACAAAGAGAAGTTGTCTACATATTGATAACATGGAGTTTTTGAATCGAACAAGCTAGTTTACTGCATGGTGCGTTGTATGAAGCAATGAGGCTCTACCCACCACTTCCATTCGAGGAAAAATCTCCTATCAATCAAGATGTTCTTCCAAGTGGGCAAAAACTTGAACCGAACTCTAAAATAATGACTTTTATTTATGCGTTAGACAGGAAGATCCGTATGGGGAGAAGACGCAATGGAATTCAAGGGTTAAGCCATGAGCCTTCTTTCAAGTATTTGGTGTTTAATGCCGGTCTAAGAACTTGTATTTGTAGAGTAAACTGAGAATAACAGTTGCTTGTAAAAGAAACAAACACAAGAATTTGATAACCGAGTTCACGGCTAACCGCTACGTCTCGGGGAAGGACTCTTGCTTCCAAGCTTCACTATCACAAAGAGGTTACACACACACCACTAACTTGTGATGTCCTTGGTGTTTTTTCAGGTTTACAACAAGAAGATACAAGGAATCAAAGACAACAAAGATGAAGAATAAAGCTTGCTTGAGAAGCTCTTGTTCTCTCTCTCTTTCTCTAGAACACTCTTTGATGTCTTGTCTCACCCACCACCACTTTCTCTCGTACGTTGTAATAGAGATATATAGGTGATGAATTTGGGCCACAGATTATTGCCCACACCTTTGTTCTTCTTTTTTCTTTGTCATTTTCGTCAGGCCCACTAAGGCCCAAATGTTGTGTATTGTCAAACCCACTAACAATTCTCCACCTTTTGACAAACACATATCCTCGTGACCTCGACGATATCGACATCTGAGAGACCAACCTCTCCTCTTTCTCTTTTCCGTGAAGCCAAAACGTCACCACCGAATCGCCATCTCCTCCGGCGATCTACTCCGGAGACCTTCTCCATCTCCGGCTAACATCTCTATACCCGCCGGCCATCGATTTTTGGCGAATCTGAGACATCCTCGTTGTCTCTCAACTTCGCCTCTCGTCCGTGACACATCACAAAATCACAGCCATCTTCGCCGGTAATCTCCTCCGGCTGCGTTCTCCACCGGCGTCGCTCTCCTCCATCGATTTCGGCGTCTTACTCCGAAGAATTTGAGACCTCAACTTCGTCTCTTCCAACAGATCAGATCAGACGCAGCTCCTTTGTCTTCTCCGACAAAATTTAGAGCTTCCCCTTCGTCTCCTCTGGTGACTCAGACCACCGCCACCGCCTTTCATCTCAAGTAACCTCTAATCTATCCATTTCTTGTTGTTGGGATGATTAGAGATTATATCTTCTGAAAATTTGAGACACTTCAAATTCAATTTCAGCTGGAGATGATGGGCTCCACCTCTTCTTCGATGAACAACAGACCCGTGTTCTCTGCTGTTTTGATGACTACAGGTAACCTCTTAGCCTGAATCATCATTCTTCATGCCGTGTCAAGTCTCTGAATCCACTAATTTTCAGAATTGTTGCAAAATCATAACTTTGATTTCACAATCCTTCTTGCAGAAACTCCACCTGAGAAATTCAATTCTTGATTTCTCTTACTCTTCACAGCTCCACCTTAAGCAGAATCAACCTTTTTCAAATTTTTAACCCACTTCCTTGGATTCTTTTTCCACCAGATACTCCACCTGGAACTAGTGACTTCTACACGGCTCCAGTATCCTACAGGTAACTCCAACTCCAATTAAATACCTTACTCAATTCTGACACTTGAGTACTTCTCACAAAACTAACTCAACTTGATTATCCTGTTTTGCGAGACTATTGGAGTTACCTGGAGCCGCTGCTCCACTTCAGTGGATGTTAAGAAGCTCACAGCAATGCTGGAACTTCATACCAGGTACTGCTTCCCTCCGAAGAACTTTTGGTCCTTTACTTGAGTGAATCTTAGATAGACTTACATCCCCCTTGATGAAATCCCTCTTCTCTAACTCACTGTCCAGTTTTGAAAAGCCCTTAGCTATCACCCTAGCATTATACTTTTGCTTTTCAACAACTTCTAGTATACCTGGTTTCAGTTTAGAAAACCACTTACTCCCAACCACCTTCTCCTTTTTCCTTTGAGAATCTATGTCTTCATCTGTAGCACTCTTCCAATGCTTCCCTTTCGTGCTTTTCATCGTTTCCTTATAGGTTTTAGATTCTTTTGTTTCAGTTTCTGTAGCAACCAAAGCACATGCCTCAGAACTTGAAACTTCACATTTAACTTCTTCTGAACTTTTTGATTCTTTTGATGAAGATGAATCTCTATCTTGATTTGATGAGCTCTTTCTCTCAAAACCATAGGAAGTGGAACCTTGAATTAGATTCTCATTAGATGTCACCTTCTTAGACTTCCTCTTTCTTGATTTCTTTTCAACCTTAGCAATACTCTCTTCTTTAGTTTCAGCTCGTGACACATTCACTTCACTCTTAGCAACTGTACCTTGAAGATAATAGAGCCCTTGGTGGTACTTTCCAGATATCACCTTCTTCTTATCTTTGTAGAAGTGAACCATGAAATCACTTCCCTCATACTTGCAGCCTGATTTTTCTAGCATCCCATAAGAAATAAGATTCCTACCCACATCCGGCATGTATTTTACATCCTTAAGTATCACTACAGAACCATCTCGATTCTGAATTTTGATTTTCCCACTTCCTTCTATTTTTCCATGAGTGTTGTTAGCCATTAGCACTCTACCACCATTGAATTTCTTGAAGTCAAACAAGACTTCTTTATCAAATGTACTATGGAATGTACAACCAGAGTCCATAACCCATTCCTTGTATGTGCTTTGAGTGCTCACAGTTAACACCAAAGGTTGCGCAGGCTCAGTTGCAACATTAGCCGATTCTGCAGGTTTCTTTCTTTCAGGGCATTCCCTTTTCCAGTGATCTTCCTTTCCGCAGATAAAACAACCTATGTTGTTACTTGGCCTTGATTGAAATTTCCCATTCCCACTAGAACTTCCAGTCCATGGCCTTTTATTTCCCTTATTGTTTGATCTGCCTCTAGATTCAACCAAGAATGCTTCTGAATCTGGTTTTGACACGTTCAACAATCCCTTTTCTTTCAACTCAATTTCTTTTGAGTATGCTGAACTTATGACTGCGTTTAGTGTCAGGGTATCCTTCCCACTCCCATACTTGAGTGTATCAACTAGTGAATCATATTGTGGTGGTAAGCCAGCCATGAATTGTAGAGCCTGGTCTTCATCACTAATGTTGATGTCTAAACTTGCTAGATCTGCAACTAGCTTGAGAAAAGTATCCAGATTTTCCTCAATGCTTTTGTTCTCCACCATCTTGAAGCTGGTGAACCTGTGCTTCAAGTAGATCCTGTTGGGTAAGGTCTTTGTCTGGTAGTCTCTTTCCAATGCCTTCCAAATCCCAAGTGCAGTAGTCTCCTTCATAACCTTCCTTAGAATCAGATCGCTTAGACTCATGCTGATCAGATTCTTAGCTCTTTTATCTTTCTCAGCTTTCTTTGGATCTACCCTAGGTTCACCTCCTTCCTCTTGACTTCCAGGGTCTGATGGTGTAGCATCTTCAACCAAGGCAGATTCTAAGCCGAGAATCTCCAACTGACACATCATCTTATGCTTCCACAACCCAAAGTCTCCTTTGCCATCAAACTTCTCAATCTCAAATCTTGCATTTGTTGGTTCCATAGCTAGTTGTTTTCCTTGAATCAAACCTGGATTGCTCTGATACCACTTGTAGAGTAAACTGAGAATAACAGTTGCTTGTAAAAGAAACAAACACAAGAATTTGATAACCGAGTTCACGGCTAACCGCTACGTCTCGGGGAAGGACTCTTGCTTCCAAGCTTCACTATCACAAAGAGGTTACACACACACCACTAACTTGTGATGTCCTTGGTGTTTTTCAGGTTTACAACAAGAAGATACAAGGAATCAAAGACAACAAAGATGAAGAATAAAGCTTGCTTGAGAAGCTCTTGTTCTCTCTCTCTTTCTCTAGAACACTCTTTGATGTCTTGTCTCACCCACCACCACTTTCTCTCGTACGTTGTAATAGAGATATATAGGTGATGAATTTGGGCCACAGATTATTGCCCACACCTTTGTTCTTCTTTTTTCTTTGTCATTTTCGTCAGGCCCACTAAGGCCCAAATGTTGTGTATTGTCAGTATTGGTAAGAATGTAGCTATGAATATAATGAAGATTGAAGACAGTGGTCGTAGAAGTATTGCAAAACTATGACATTAAGATCGTCAAAAGTCAGAAGATTGAGCCAGTTCTTGGTCCTACTCTTCACATGCGGCTTGAGCTTCATGCCCGGTTAGGGGTGGTGCTGACAGTGCAATTAGCACAGGATCCTACAATTTTTTTTTTAGTTTTTTACAAGGTTTTAAGGGTCTTAAATTTTAGAAATTATAATGCACTGAATTTTTATATCATTAACATTTTTCAGAATTTCTTTTAATTGGGCACAAGATCCAAAATCTTTTTGAGCCGGACCTAATGAGCTTTAGAATCACAACTTCTAAGCGATGTTCAGCTTGAAATGAAATTGCTCAAGTTGTTTTAATATTGAAGTCGCAAATCCTAGTACGAAAAACAAAATAGAAAATGATTCACCACTTCATTTTAAAAAAATTGGTATGTAATGTATCTCTATATACCTTAGTTTTATGTATTGCTGAAATGTTCTTCTTTCTTCTTTTGGTTACTAATTTTTGTATGTTTGAATAATGCTATCCCGTTTGACAAAAAAAGAAAGAATAATGCTATCATTGCATGAATAGAAAATCATTGTATGTTTGGTTAATGCTATCCATGTTTTATCCGGATTTAGTTCAAGTTTTTCTTTGTTTTGTAGTAATAATGGTTTACGAATAATAATAGTCAAAATATACAGGCTACTAAACGAGAAACAAACAAATAAATTAGTGACGGATTTTGAATACATACATCGAAAACATACACAATATAGTTATACCATAAACCATTAGTGAAAAGCATTACAAAATCAAGACTTTAGATAACAGAGCCCGTTTGAGGCCCAATAAGCCCAAGAACCTCATCCCAAAGACCATGACTTTGGACAGCTGAACCAAGCTCAACAACAGTGGAGCTACAAGCAGCAACAGTCCAATAACCTCCCAAGATCTCTGCTTTCAACTGCTCTTTTTCCCAACCACAATACCCATCAAAGAATCTAAACTCACTTCTTCCAACCAAATTCCTCTTCACCATTTCTGCAGCCAATCCTACACTCTCTCTTGTTCCATAGTACAACCCCTTCATCACTTGCCTGAACACTCCGCTCTTACCAACCTCGTTGCCTCCACCGCATCTTGGACTCACCAAGAACAAGCCTTCTTCCAAAGGTCCACCAAAGAAGAGTCTTTTGTCTGAAAACGTTCCTGCCATGTCTAATATCGTTGACTTGGTCTCCTTAATCGACATCAGCGATGGACGGTTGAGGATGACTCCTATAGGACCTGAGGGTCCAACAGAAAGGAGGAGGATCACCGTCTTTTCGAAGATGTGGACACCATCTAGCTTCTCTGTGGCGATTAGAAGGCATCCTGTCTCTGGCTCATGGATCTTGTGTGCCCATCTGTTTCCAATTGTGATCAGTGAGGACGATGATGGCTGATAGTCCACCACCATGTCAGGGTTAGACCAAGAGGGCTGATCCTTCTCGGACGTTGCAGCTTGTTCCCCTACAACAAGCCTTGCCCTGAATTCCCTCCAATCAGCATCTGCTGTAGAATTGTTGACACAATCCTTGAAAAGATCAGAATCATCATCCAGTGGCTTCCATGAATCCGAAAGAGAACCTACTCAAACAAAAATGCTCTCATCAGCTACAAAAATTTCACTCAAGACATGCAAATTCTCAAACCAAGACATGTAATTGTATAACTCAGGCCGTTCTCATACATGAAAATGACCATGAAAGAGATCTTACTTACAATTTACAGAGATCGGAGAAGCAACCTTCCTGGTGATAAATTGGCCAGAATTTCTCTTGGGGCAAGTAAAGATTCTTGCTTTAATGAACGGGGCAAGCTCTTTAACACCAGAGATTGATCTTGAGGTAAGAAAACAAGCATCCATGTTACCTTCTCCCTCTATCTCTCTCTTTTTCTCTGACTCAATTCACTTTAGTTCCTATGAAGAGAAGGCAGAACATAAAAGTAACATCTAAATATAAGAGAGTGGACAACTGTGAACCACAGGCTGAATGTATTAAGGGTCCTAGTCAGAGGAATGGGCGATGGATATACTTTAGCCTTTAAGGCGTTGATGTATTTAAAGATAAACATTTCCATATGCGTTTGGATTCTGGATAAGAGACAAATCTTTTATCACCTTTTTTTTGATGATGTGTAGGCCTAGTGGCCACTCAAGGTTTGCTTCTGCAGTTACTTACCCACTCCTGTGGAAAAAAGCACATACAATTACTATATACACCAACTAAATAAACTCCATCCCCACAATTTCTCACCCTCTATCTCTTTTTTTATATGTAAATCAGTAAAAAAATTGGATCATTTATCATTCATAAAGGGTCTTAAGAACAAGTGAATGACAATTCTAACGGGTTTAGACTTTTTTTTTGGTATATGATCAAAGTCATCTATTGCGGATGGAACAAATCAAAGGAAGCACTATTGGTGGTCCTCTTTTCTCCATTGTTTTATTTCTATATTCAATGGAAATCACTTAAAAAACGAGATTAAAATGATTAAGACATTGATTCTTGTAATAAAATAAACCCCACGAGTTTTGTCCTAATTTGACCATCTAAACATCAAGTCTAAACAACTAGTTGTTCATCCAAAGGTAACATCACCAACAATACGTCATCATACTGACGTCCAATGGTAATACATCACCGACAATACATCTTCAGTGGAATTGTCATTAAATTCAAGTTCTAAGGATCACCTAACCAAAAGTTTAAACTCTATTCACAAAGTCACAATATTACTCACAATGAGGTTATGTGGGAGTTTGAATGTCTTTTGTCCTGCATGATCTTCTCTTGTTACTCTCATCTTCAAGGATGATCACATAACCTGTTGTGGGACTAAGAACCAGAACCTCCATGTCTGGAGTTAGTATTGCAAAATCAAATTGATCTCAAGATTTATAAATTATGGTATATACAGTACCCGAACTCGTTACAAGGATAAAAATCATCTTTGTGTTCCTTTGGAAAATGAACTACAAATTTATGGCCTAGGCCACACTGCTGATGCTCACAGCCTATAATAGATATATTACCTAATGATCTCAACATCGCAGATATAAACTAAGTAGTTTATCCAACAGCAACCAGCTCACCAGGATCTGGAGGTTCAATTAAACTACCAAGCATCTGATATATTTGATCAGATTTTGGGTGTGATTTGTCAAAAACTGTAAATTCGTGTATCCCATCCTCCAGTTCAACCGAACTAGCTCCAGATGGTTTCTCTACTCCCATGCTCTTCATCTTTGACCTTATGTCAGCAACCCCTTCCCAATCCTCTGCTGCTGCATAAATATTTGACAGCAGTGTATAGTTTCCCGGATCAGACGGGTCTAATTTAACCAGATTATCCAAAACTTCCTTAGCGATATCTACCTCGTTATGCATCCTGCACGCTCCTAGAAGAGCACCCCAAATAACAACATTGGGTTCCATAGGCATTGTTTGGACAACCTTTATTGCTTCCTTTAGCCGCCCTCCACGACCTAATAGGTCAACAAGACAACCATAGTGTTCAACTTGAGGAACAAGATTATACACTTTCTCCATTGAATAGAAGTAATCTATGCCTTCATCAATGAGACCCGCGTGATTGCAGGAACATAACACAGCAATAAACGTGACTTTATCAGGCCGAATCCCTTCCCTTCTCATTCTCGAAAAAAGCTCAATTGCTTCTTTTCCGTGGCCATGAACACCAAGACCATGAAGCATAGTGTTCCAAGAGACGAGGTCCTTCTTGGGCATGTTGTTAAACACATCAAACGCTTTTTTTAGGCTACCACATTTCGCATACATATCAAGTAGTGCATTTAACACAGAAGCATTCGAATTGAGGTTAGACTTTTTTATTATAGAATGAACCCTCGTTCCTAAACTAAGCAAACCAGACTCGGCACAAGCAGCCAAGATACTAATAGCAGCAGCAGCATCAAATCTCAATCCTGAAGCCACCATTTGGTCGACTAATTTATCAGCCTCTTTCAAAAGCCCCTTCTCCGCATATCCCGCAATAATTATCGTCCAAGTGACCACATTTTTAGCCAGCAATGGCATCTTATCAAACATAACTCTAGCCATTTCCATATCTCCAGCTTTACTATAACCCATAACCATCGTCGACCAAGACACCGTATTCCTCTCAGGCATTTTCTCAAACAATTCAAAAGCTTTACTCATCTCTCTACATCTAGCATAACCATCCAACATAGTATTCCAACTAATCAAATCCCTTTGCGGCATTTCATCGAACAGTTTCCGCGCATCTCTCAATTCCCCAGCTTTCACTAACCCACCAAGCATCGAATTCCAAGACACAGTATCTCTCTCACTCATCTTCTCAAACAACTTCATAGCATCTCTAACACCCAAACCACCACATCTAGAATAACAATCAATGAGAGCATTTGGAACATAAATATCCGACGAAAGCCCCAATTTTTCGATATGATTATGCATCATCTTCACCACAGGTAACCATGATTGACCCGAACAAGCTTTAAGAAGAAACGGGTAAGTGAAATTATCAGCAAAAAGACCAAATCTTTGCATCTCTGAGAAAACGAAGAAAGCTTGATACGGCTGCGAGTTCAACGCATGAGCTCTAATCAGAGAATTACAAAGATGAACATTTGGTTCTTGAACCTGATTAAAAACCCTAAGAGCTAAATTCGTTTGACGACAGAGAGAAAGAGCAGAGATTAGCTTTGGTGCTATGTGTAGATCTTGATGAAGATTCCGTCGAATTATCTGGGCGTGAAGCTGTTTCACTTGGTTTAAATTGGCGCATTTGGGAAGATCTTGGAGTCTCTCTTCGAAGATTCTCCGGGAAGAAACCCATGACGGAGCTCGAACCGGTAGTGATGACGTCATCAATGGCGGATCCAGTGGAGAGAGTGGTTTAAGCTATGATGATGAGAATTAGGGTTCGCATTATGAAGAAGAAACGGAGATTTTTGTAATTTGAGAAAAAAAGTGTGATAAGTAACTTCTGGTTCTGGATATTATCCGCGGCATATGTTCAAACGAATCACAACTTCGGCTAGTAGTAATAGGCCTGCGATTTTGACCCTAACCCAGAATACCGAAACGTGCCGAACCGAGATTTTTGGTTTTCGGTTCAGTTTCGGTTTTTTACGGCTGAATCGATCGCTATAATTTAATTTGGGTTCGGTTACCTAAAATTTTGGTTCGGTTTGGGTTGAACTTTTTTTAATAATTGGATTATACCAAAACAAGACCAGTTTATATCCAAATATATTAGATCGCTTTTCACCAATACTCGAATTTAATCAAAGTGAATTACCCGAATAAAACTATAAAAGTATCCAAATTTAACCGAATTTTAATAAAGAAATTTTTGAAAAGCAAAATTTCAGTTTTGAACCATCCAAACCAAATTTCTATTAACCGATAACCGAAACAATTTCGGTTAACCGATGTCATAGGCATAACTATTGTCAGTTTATTTTTACGTGAATGATAAAATTAATATATAGCAATAAATAACATAATTGATGGTTCAAACTTCGAACCGTCTGTTACACCTAAGTTTGAAGGGATTCATGTGGTTTTAATCTTTGGACAATACAAAACCTCTTAAATAATTCATTGAAATTGTCATTGATTGTAGTGACCTCATATACGTGACTAGTGATGTTAATATGGGCTAACCCACCCCATTTAGACCCATCCCATTTAAAACCCACCCCATTTAGACCCACCCCATTTAACCCCATTTAAGTTTACACCCCATTTAACCTCCCCATTTAAACCCATTTAAATTTCTTTTACCCATTTAAACCCATTTAGACCCATATAACATTGTTTTGTTCTAAACAATATAATATAATAAATAATTATTTTAATTGATTATTTAAAATTTACAGATTATTTCATTAAATATAATTGATAAATAATGATATAACTGTTTTTATTATTTTGATGAAGAATAATATAGTTTCAAAAAACGCAATTTTACGATTATGGCGGGAAAATTCGGGTTTACGGTTTTGCGGAAAACGTTATTTTATAGTATGATATTTTTGGTGATAAAACGCAATTTTACGATTATGGCGGGAAAATGCGGGTTTACGGTTTTGGCGGGAAAACGTCATTTTCCGCCAAAATCGCAAAATTGCGTTTTATCACCAAAAATTATTTTTCCATAAAATAGCGTTTTCCCGCCAAAACCGTAAATCCGCGTTTTCCCGCCAAAACCGTAAACTCGCGTTTTCCCGCCAAAACCGTAAACCCGCGTTTCCCGCCAAAACCGTAAATGTGCGTTTTCCCGCCAAAACCGTAAACTCGCGTTTTCCCGCCAAAACCATAAATCCGCGTTTTCCCGCCAAAACCGTAAACCCGCGTTTTCCCGCCAAAACCGTAAACTCGCGTTTTCCCGCCAAAACCGTAAACCCGCGTTTCCCGCCAAAACCGTAAATGTGCGTTTTTCCGCCAAAACCGTAAACCTGCGTTTTCCCGCCAAAATCGCATAACCATGTTATAGAAGACGTGGTTTTACATTTTGTTTTAAATATTTAAATCAAAAATTGAATTTAAGTAGAATATTAGTTTTAAATATATTTAATATTTTGCTCTTTTATTTTAGTTATTAAGATATTAACATTTTTAATAAAAATAACTAATATAAAATGAAGCATAAATGGGTTTAAATGGGTACCCATTTTATTTGTGTGAAACCCATTTAACCCCATTTAACATTTTTTCCTAAATGGGTTTAAATGGGTTAATTTTTTTTGTACATACCCATTTAATAAATGGGGGTTCCATGCCCAAGTTAACATCACTATACGTGACTAGTCCTACGCAAATTAAGAAAGTATCGAACAGGAACCGAACCAAAAGGAATTGAATCGAACCGAATGGAAATTATATAACAATTAAATAGATCTTATCATCTTAAGCTTGAGAACCGAAATAATAAAAAAAACGAACTGGTACCAAACTGGAATATTTATCCGATATACAATTATGTTCAAAAATTTTACTTAGTTTTTAGATATAACTAGGTTGTTAGCCCACGCGACGCGTGGGTTGTTACGTAAAGTTTGTTAATAAATTGATTTTGAAATAATATTAATTTTAATGTTGTGTAAATTTTTTTTGTATGAGTATTGTTTTTGTTAAAGTAATATATATGTCATAGTATATGTTTTTAAAAAAAGAGTCCTGTTAGGGAAGCACTAAAATGAAGGACAAAAACAGAAACAAAAACAAAGAAAAAAAACCCATAAATATTGATAGATGGAAAGATAAGTTAATATATCATATTGATTGTAGGAATAGTGGGACTTCCATCGCTTGTTCGCTCTGATTTATGTAGAGCAAGCCAAAAGAACATGTTTTTCTTGAGGGTACATGATTTAGGAGATTCAAATGCTGTCTGCAGTAAAATAAAAATGTTTGTAATAGTAAAAATCATTTAAATGAGCTAAGAGACGATAATGGGATTTTAGTCTTCAAAAGTAGAATTTCTTTAGATAGTATTGAGAGAGTTGCAATACCTTACATGTTGGGCTCAAAATATAAAGCTGTGAAAAGCGAGGTAGTTCCCTGTTGATTCCACAAGGAACACGGACTGAAGAAGGAACAAAGGTGTTTGAAGTTGGATTAACTTCTTTATTAGTTGTAGATGTAAAACTCATCATTTGATTATAAAGTCTCGTACTCTCCACATTTTGATGTTCTCTAAAGGGACGAAAATTTGTGTGTGTGTGTTTGGAGGAGCCATTTAGTTTTTCTTTAATATTATGCGTAGGATAGGTGTTTTTGGTGAATTAGTTTGTATTATATTTATAGCGGAGTTTTAGGAATTTTGAATACATGAGAGTGAATTATGGGTATTTATATTCTTAATACATGGGATATTCTTTTGGGGATACTGAATCAGTGCAGGGAAAATGGAGGGCATACGTTATGTATTGGTAGAAGGTCGTAATGATAAGACGATAAATCCTACAAATAATTGAAGAGTAAGAAAATATATTTGAAGGAATAGAACAAATTTGACAAAGTCTTACGTAGAAATAACAAAGGCGTGAAAGAGTCGTCAAAATAACAAACACAAAATCAAATGTAGCAGACTACAAACGAAATAATTGGATGTTAATTTATTAATTGGTGTCAATTGTGCAGGCCTTCTTGCTTTGTCTCTCTGATGTCTCTGATGTAGGCTCATATTCACCGTCTTAGTTACATCCGGCTGGTATCTACAGTATAACATAAATGGAAGGAATGAGAGACATACACATGTGACAAATTATATTATAAAACATCTGTAATGTTTTATATCACTTTACCTTCCCATTTGTTTTTAGCTCTGGGGTGGGTGCTGGATCTCAACATACCCAGACACAATGAATTAATGTCTCGTACTTTGATCTGAAGTTGTAGTCTATTATTTTAATTTCGAACTCAAATTCCCTTCCAACTAAATCGGAAAAAAATTTCAGGCACCCCATCCTTCATCACAGTCAACAGATATTGGACATAATTATTATAAGGATATCACATGTGTTGTCAGTTGTGAATAGTTGGAGTTTTATAAATGCGTTACCTGGGAGTCAAGCAACTCTGTAGCTGTCATGTTTATCAGTTTGGTGGTGTCTTCATCGAGCAATACAAATATGATCTTCCCAGAAGTGTCTGAGATAATTAGCTCCACTCGGTATTTCACAACACCAATAGGCTCATCACTAATAGAGCAGCGGCTGCAAATCAGTGAAGAACCAGATTTGCGAAGCTTTAACCCACAAGTACCACATGAGATGTATTTCCACTCACGTTCAGCCACTATTTCTAGAACGCAAACTGTGCAAATACGTAATTAGAATGTATTAATTTTTTTTTGGTATGTTGCAAATAAAGAAATGAAACCTTATATAGGAGGTGAATGATTTAAGTTAGAAAGTTAAACGTCACAGAGAAATAGTAAACGCAGTGTATTATTCCACCATTAATGAGAATAGGCAATCATTACGAATGTTTTGAATCTTCTATTCTAATAATCATAACGTATTCGGTATTCGTCTACATATTAACTCAATAAGGACATTATTGAGGAATATTCAACTTTCCATATTCTAAATATGAGAATTAACTTTACGTTTACCCTAAATTAATGCTTTAAATATTTTGGTTGTAAATATGCATTTAATATTTGATATAAGTGATTCATTCAATATTGGAAATAAACGTAAATCCAAAGAAATGCATAGGATTTAATTATTGTAATTATAAGATTTAATGGTTTTAATTTTAATTTATTTTTAAAATAAAAATGACAAGTGGACCAATCACAAGAGATTGAAACCCTACTTTTATATGTATGATTACAGAAAATGCTAAAAAATTTTTGGAATATATCCAAAATACCGGCAATTCCCAGAAAATATCCAAAATACCAAAAAACTCCTAAAAATATCCAAAAACACTTGAAAATACCTGAACAATACCTAAATGGATCCTAATCTTTAGAATCAGATCCAAACCAAAACCGATTCTGAACTCTAGAATCGAAAGAACCATAAACTAAATGGAACCAAACTGAATACACGAACACCCATGCCTATACGTGACTTATGAACCGGAGAAAGGGTTGGTGTACAGAGCCGGGCTCATTGAATTTCTTTTTAAAACATTTTAGTTTACATCATCAACTGTTTTTATTTTTGAGAAGAATTTGAGATAAAAACAGAGCTTGGCACTAGAAATCCGAGATTTTGAGTAGAAACAGAGATTTGAATGACTCTCCTTAACCGCATGAAGCAAACCAAGCATGTAGGCCTTCGTCCCTCCGATCAGTTGTATTGCCGAGAGTTAGTTCCAGAACTGATTATCAATCCATTGGATGAGCTTGGTTACACTACTTGGTGCTTCGTTATGGCGTCTTGTATTCTTTTCTCTCGATATAGAATGAATCATGACTTGAAAGATGTATCTTGCCAAGAATGAGTTGGCTCATTGAGTTTTTACTTCTTAGTAACTAATTCTTTTTTCTTTCTCATGGCATCGTAATTGTCACATTGATTTTTCTCCTTTTCTAATGTTCTATATATTAAAAGAGATTTCTAAATGGTTGTAAGACTAAATTTGTTTTTATTTTGTTACACTTCTTTTTAATCGAATTTTTTTTCTTTTTTTCTTTTTTTTTTCTTCTTTAGCTGAAATATCAAATTTATTAATCAATTAAAATAATTAGAAATGGGTAATTCTAAGGAAAATTTGGGTGTATAACCATCAAAAATATAATAATTCAACAACTAACCTTAAAAAAAAATAAGCGGTGATATTTGGCATATATTGTGTAATATATACACATTTACCCTTGTTGATACATGTGCCTAAAACATCACGTCTTTAACCTCAAAATATCGTCTCTTAATTTTAGGCACATGTAAAGTCAAAAATATCGTCTCTCAAAACATATGTAACCTCAAAATAGCTTAATTCCCTACTAGGCCTGGACGTTCGGATATTCGGGTCGGGTTCGGGTTGGGTTTTTCGGGTTCGGGTTTTTTGGGTTTAGAAAACTAAGACCCGTTCGGATATTTTAAAACTTCGGGTTCGGGTCGGGTATTTCGGGTTTGGATTCGGGTTTATCCGAAGTATCCAAATATTAAAAAATTTATATCCGATTCTATGCAAAGTATTGAAAAATACTCAAAAAATCTATAACCCAAGTATTTTTTACCCGAATCTAGCCAAAAATAGCTAAAACACCCGAAAATATCTTAACATCCGAATAATTTAGGCGCTTAGGTTATTACAAGTATAAATATTACTATTATATTATAACTATGTACTTATATTTCGGATATGTTCAGGTACTTGTTCGGGTTCGGGTTCGGATCGGATTCGGGTTCAGATTTTTGGGTTGTGAAGTTTAGAACCCGTTCGGGTATTTTAAAACTTCGGATTCGGGTTCGGGTCGGGTTCGGTTCGGTTCATCGGGTTTGGGTATTATGTCCAGTCCTATTCCCTACTTCTCCTGACCACCCTGCTTCACTTTTTTATCCATTGGGTTTCCAAATCACCTATACTATTTTTTCGTTATGGAACTAGCTATGTAATTAATAGAAGTTCATACCCATTGGTTTCTTGGATTTGTTCGTACAACTAACAAATTTAACGCTAAACAAATATGTAACTAAGATGTTCAAGAACTATATTGTTTAAGTTGATACTATACTACTAGGGATTGACCCGCGGTACACCGCGGGACTATATTTTTATTTAAAAAAATAATATATGTTTGTTTGAGACAAATCAATATAGGTTTTAAATATAATGTCTTTATATAACTTATTTACATGTGTGATTAGAATATATATAGAAATTTATATAGTGTTAATTGTATAGATTAGTATGTTGTATGTTTGAATATTTATAATAATAAAGGAAAATGAGATTACTATTAGAAAGCGACGATGTACCGCGGCGTGTGAAAATAACGTATCATCTTATTGTGTTTGGTGTATATTTAAATAGTTTTGAAAGTGTGTAAGGACTTAATATATATGTGCAAGTATCTGTGTTAGAACGTGGGTCTCCAAAACCCAATGTCGTAGGTTCTGGTTCATAACTTTTGTTTATGGTACGGTACACCGCGGGACGATATTTTTTTGAAAAAAATTTAAATTTTAAGTTGCATTTGTTTTGTTAATATTGTTTGTTTTGTTTAGTATTTAAGATTGTATAATTGTATTTTAATTGTTAATTCTAGATTTTCACTCGTGGTATACCGCATGACGATATTTTATAACAAAAAAATAAAATTTTAAGTTGTATTTTTTTTGTTAATATTCTTTGTTTTGTTTAGTGTTTAAGATTGTATAAGTGTATTTTGATTGTTAATTCTAAATTATTGTTATTTTCTTGGTGGTGAAGTTAAATTTTGATATACACAAATCTTATTGAGGAAATTAATAAATCCGAAATATTGTGATTGAATAAATGATTATCTTGTTTTTGGAAAGATTGTGATCTTTAAAATATATTGTTGTAATATACCAATGATTTAGAATATATATATTGTTTAGCAAGTCTGTAGAAGATATCCTTTTAATTATTTAACCAATTATGATTTGCACATAATATTTATTGTTAGCATTAAATCTTATTCGATTAATAAATCAAGATTATAGTAATAAATACAAACCATATATCTTTAAAATCGTAAAAAAAAGTTTAAATGTAATTAAGGAAAGTTAATATTTAAGCGATATTTGGGGATAATATCTTCTATTAATCTCGTAGTAATATTACACATATTTAAAACGTTTTAAATAATATGGTAATAAATTTCTTCTTAAACATGCATTTTTAAATATGGAATGTGGAATAATTTGTTTAAAAAATCAACTTGTTGAGATATTATCTAGATATCGACTTGAATAGCGTTTGACTTAATGGGAAGAAGTTTAAATGGTAATTTAGATTTGATCACGATTATTTTGTTTTATTAGTTTCCATTTGCTAGATATTCTCGATATTATGTTTAATAGCATTTAAAATTAAATATTTGATTTCCATATATTTGAATATTTTGAAAAGTTAAACTTTAAGAATATTTTGAAAAATGTTTAAAAATATATAACCACATATTAGTATATCACTTGTGAATCTCATTATTTCTCACTTAATTATAAGAAACACTATATTTAAATCATTATAAGAAGTTCGCACTACAATAACTTACGTATGCCTCTACTACTAATCTACGTAGAAGCATGTGCTTTGTAGAACAACCCAGATGAATCTTAACGTGTATGAGAGTAAAAGTAACAGTCAAACAGGACCAGTAACTACTATCGTAAATAAATTGTAAACAGAGAGAGAAAATAAAAATCTTTTTAAATGATTTGGGGGTAAAAATCCTTGGATTTGGCGTTTGTCGGGCTTCTGAGAACATTTGAGGCGGCGGAGGAGCTCCGACATGAGATCCACCGTCTGAACATCTTCCAAATCCGCCGCAACACCACCGGTCGCCATAGCTAATGGGAAAGCTTATAGATTTCTCATTAAATCCAAGCTATATTTTAAATATTAAACATGAAAGCACTAAAGTGAAAAACTCACCAAATGTTCCATTGAATCAGCAATCAAATTGTCCTGTAGTTGTTTCACGACCTTGAATCCATAACCTATAACCATACATAAACACCATGAATTAATATGTGTAAAGCTAAAAAAAAACGCAGAAAAAAAAATAGAAAGCAAAAAAAGGGGTTAGTTATGATTTGAAAGTGAAATCCACGGAAGGTATTTATATTAAATTGAAAGGCGGTGTAAGATTTTTTTTTTATTTTCGAAGAGAATTACAATAACAGAAAATGAAGATTTATATATTCTTTTAGATCGAATCTTTATAAAAATAATTAATATTCGTAAGAAAACCATTTAATAACTATTATGGATATTAATTTTAAAGAAATATTCCTTTTCTTTTGTTAAAAAATGGAACAATAACATAATTGTTTTAGATTTACAATTATATTTGACATTTATTTAGATACACCATCATTATCGGTATAAAATATAATAGAAATTTTCCTTTATTTTATCAGATATGTGAATTTAAGGAATATACGATAAGTGTTTTGATATTTTCGACCAA
Source organism: Arabidopsis arenosa (assembly GCA_905216605.1). Lineage (NCBI taxonomy): Eukaryota > Viridiplantae > Streptophyta > Magnoliopsida > Brassicales > Brassicaceae > Arabidopsis > Arabidopsis arenosa. Next base: position 4,163,056 of record LR999455.1, on the reverse strand, counting down.
TATCTATATATTTTAGAAAAAGAAATTTTACTTTTAAAAACAATTGGCTCGTAATTATCACAACAAAAATTTATCATTAATATATCAAAAATATAATTAAACGATTAATTATGAGACAAATTTTTGTTGAAAAAAAACAAAAAGAACCAAAAAGAAAAAAAACATGAAAAAGGAAGAGAAAAGAAGAAGACACACGACCAATCCTTTCTCCGACGTAATTGAACGTGACTCACGACCATGATTGGATTGGTGGAGACTAATACACCCGTCGACTCTATCTTCATTATTTGTGCATGCTCCCGTCTCTTTATTATCTAAGGTAATTTAAAAGAGTAGTTCGTTTTATTGGTTGCAATTGTAGGATGCAAGATCATCAATACGATGGCTTAAAGACAAAGGATGGCTAAGATATTATGTGTCGATTTTCTATGATGATTCAACAGATCAAAAGGTGGTTTTCTATCATTAAATTGCCAAATTTCTGTTATTGCTATGAATATATGTTTTATGGTAGGGTAGCATGTTCTTGGTGGTCATTAGATGTTCTTGGTCGAACGATAAACCGTCATAAAAAAAGGTACGTAAATTACATTTGATCCAAATTTTTTTTTTTTTCAGTTTTTCGTGTTTAAGAATATTTTTTTTTTAGAAAAATGTAAAATATATCGAATATTTAGATATTAGGGTTAGTTTTATAGATTTACTAAATCAATCATTTATTAATAGTTTTTAATTTTGAATATATGATTTCCATATGTTAGGATCTCAAATCTCGTAAAAATAGGAAAAGTTTTAAGAGTTTATTTATTGATTTGTAAATTTGATTAAGACATATATTTTTTCCAGATTTTATTTGTAGGGACTAAATGTACAATATTGAAATTGTAAAAGGATTTTTGAGGCCAAATCTTCACCAAAAATGTATATATAGATTATTTTTGATTAATTACTAATTACAAGATTGCATGTTTTTGTCATTGTTATGGGTGAATATTCGATTTGATTACAGAAAATTATAAATTATGTCAAGAATATTTATTTATTTTTTAATTATCCATAAACAAGTCTACAAAAAAAATTCCATCGTTCTATATAGAACATAAATCATTTTATTTTTTAATTTTACCGGTCGATAATTTATATTAATTTTATATATTATATTCTTTATGATATAGGTTTCTTTTTTGAAGTACGTTTAATTTGACCGCTTGGATTTTCTATATTGTATTTTTATAGTATATCGTTATTCTTTTGGCATGCATTTAACTCAACAATTTGAATCTTGTTTATTGTATCATTAAGAGTAAAGTGATACTTATTTGACTTGCGTTTAAATTTAGGGAAAATTAAAAATAAAGGATGTTTTTATGGATAAATGTCCATATATACTTTTCTATAAAAAGTTTGGTGAAATAGGTTTTTTAAAAATCAAAACCCAAATTTACCCTCATATTTTCGAAAATATAATTAACAAAATTAAAAAAAAGTTATTTCCTATTTTATTTACATAATTCAGATATTTTTATGTTTTCTCAAAGACTCTTGTTGAAAAGGAGACTTCTACCAAAACCTTTGTTTTCCTTTTATTTTGTTCGTACAACAAAATCATAAAAGACAAAAAAAAAACAAAACAAAACCCTTTTACGAACTAGGAGCAGTCGTGGTTCCTTGGCACTTAGATAGTTAGATGTCTAACATTGGATTACGTTCTTTATTTTATGGTACTCAAGGAATTGGCACTTAGATGACTATTATGGTTCTTATTAATCGAATATCATTTTTAGTTTACTATGGTTCTTACGTAGCTTTTTAGATTACGTTTCCGGTTTACTAAAATTAATGTGTTTGGGTCGTGTTAAATTGGTCTTGGAACATATGCTGTATATACTTAATTTAGTAATAAGTCAATCCAAAACTCAAAGCAAAACCACGATCATAGAGTAGTAGGAAATCCAATTATGAAAACAAAAATTCAAACATAGAGTACTGGGGAATTCAAATCTGAAAATAAAAAATGCGAAAAAATCATGAAACGAGAAAGAAGTTCAAAATCCATATAGTGGTAACTGGAAAGTATAAAACAAAATATAAAAGTAGGGAGTCTATACTTAAGTTTTAAACCAGTAGTCAGATCACGATCACAAACCTTATCTTGCTACATCACATGATACTCGATTATGGCCTTCTTTACCACAACGACCACACTTATGCTTTTTTGATAATTGTGACTGTTGTGATGCTTTTATCTTGTCTTCAGCCTATTCATATATATCTTCGTTTTCTTCGTCTACCAGGTTGTCTTCTAGTTTCAGGTGGTAAAACTTTTGCAGATTCAACAACCTCTGGGACTCGCCATTCTTCTTCAGGAACACCTATTGGATTAATAGTTTCCTCATATAATGATCTCCAAGTGGCAGTTGTATACACATCATCAACGTGGACTAAAAAGGAAGATGTGAAAGAAGAAAACTTTGACGATTAGGGCTAAAAAACGATTTACCCTAATATAATTTCGTTTTTAGTTTTCTTTTTCCATCTAAATAAATTAGAATACGTATTCTAAACATCCTCAGATCGTAATCTAAACAATAAAAACGTAATATTTAATAAAATTTTAGTTGCCTTTTTTAAAGATTCACTTTCTATATTTAAGAATTCTAACAATTTCAGAAATTGAAATCTATATTATATTAGAAAATGGATTCTAAAATAATAATACGTTTTCTAACGTTTTCAGAACATGTAGTAAATCGTAGAATAGATTTTCTGACTAAAATTAGAACATGAAGAAAAGCGTAGAATACATGTTCTACGGATTTTTGGAAATTGTATTCCGGTCTTCTGAATATGTTAGAACAGATATCTAATCTAAAAGTCGTAGAGCATTTACAAAAGTTTAGAATACAAACTCTGATTTTCGTAGAACATGTACAAAAGTTTAGAATATAAACTCTGATATTCGTAGAACACTAGAAAACGTATTCTAATAATATTAGACAAAATTTTATCCATCAAAAAATCAACTTTTTTTCAACTAAATCACCAATTTTTTTTACAAATCATCTATAATCTTGTATATCTACATGTTGTTTTGGTAAAATCATTCAAAAATGCTTAAAATTGAGAGTAGGGGTATTTTAGTCCAAAATGACATTCTCAGAAAAAAGTGTATATGGTCAAACTTTTGTTTAGAGCTCCTTTATTTCTAATTTTCCCTTAAATTTATCTTTTGGGTTCCCTATATAGTATCTCTTAGAGTATAGATTTTTTTTAAATCCGGTGTGTATTTGACCCATATTTCTCAAAAGGTTGACATACTTATTTTTTGAAGAGATAAAGTGTAGAAACATAAATTTTGGATTTTGAGTTTATTCATAAGTTTTAAATTTTTTTCCTTCAAATAATTTATCCAATAAAGAGAAGAAACACCTTACGTGGCTTCCTAGTCTCTCTCCTGGCAGCTTTTCACACCAAATGAGGGCATTTTTATCCTAATCGAAACGAAATGGTTACTTGTTTTGTTTCTCACTTTAGCATGCTATATTCTTTTCTTTTTTTTGTCATTTTGGTTATACAGCTAATTCACCCTAGTTCTAAAACATAAAAAGAGATAGAAAAACATATTAACGTTTCTAGAGCGTTCGAAATGCAAACCACCGCCAAAGAAACCATTTAGGCTTATGTGATGACTGGTAGTTGAGAGAGCAAAAAACATTTCGTAGTGCCTTGTCCAATACAAGCGGTGAGCTGTGAGGAGTCAAGCTAGTTACGTTGATGAGGTCTTGCATTTCTCTCCCGCCATAAGAAGTATATGGTGATTTGGAAGCATATACGGAAAAAACATAGTTAAGACGAATGAAGCTAGCAGAGGTAAGATGTGTAATCATATCAGACCAATCTAGAGTAGCTGCGGATCTTAGGAGTCCCCCGCTGAGTACGAGCCATGTTGTGTAGGTGTAAGCACACCCAAAGAAGAGACAATCCTTCATTTTTCACATTTCCCACATAAAACAACGTTTGTGATCCTCTCCACATATGAATACGGTCTCTCATGGTGATATGACTATGGACGAACAAGACTCGGAACTCGAACCACCGGAGCAGCTCGTAGCCGAGGAGCAACATGTAGCGGAGGAAGCTTTGGCCGACCCAACGGGCCCGATGACTCGTTCGAAGACAAGACTTCTCAACCAAGCCGTTAGCGGACTCCTTAGACACTTGGAACAGCGCACAAGCGGAGTTATCCAAACCACTTTGGTTTCGATAACAGCCCAAGACAATTGGTAATGGGCTAAGTGTTACTTGGGTACTCTTTTTCCCTTCTAAGGTTTTGTCCCAATGGGTTTTCCTTAGTAGGTTTTTAATGAGGCTTGAGTAACACTTCCAAAACCCCCATTATCAATTCGGCCCAGCCCATCCTAAAGAAGAAGAAGAATCTCGCAAATTTGAAGGCCAAGGGTCATATTTTGTGTTCAATTTTCGTTTTAATGCTTTGTTATTTTCGAGTTGTCTTGGAGCTTGTTCCAAGACTAACTCTTCCTCTTCTCCCTTCTCTACTTAAGTCACTTGTACTTCTTCTTTGAGGATCATCTAATCTTTTATCAAAAACTCTTTCAAGTTAGATCAATTCTCTTGTTCTTCTCTTTGGTGCGTAATATCCAACGACGAGATCAAGATCGGTAAATCAAAGGCCTTCCGCAACCTTTGTGCGACCATTCAATCCACTTCCTTTGCACCGAATGATCTTCCCATCATTTTGATGCAAAGCCTATCTCTTACTCAACCTCAAGAGTGCCGATCTTAGGATAATTCTATCAAGTGGTATCAGAGCACGCTCTGAAGTTGAGTACTCTATCCATTCTCATCCTTCATCATATTCATCATCTCGTTCCATTCATTTCGCCCGTTCATCGCTTCGTTTCATTTTGTCTGTTCATCTTCTCGTTTGACTATTCATCTTCGCTGTCATCTTGTTTTAATTTTCATAAATAATTGACTTGTGATTAAATTGCGAAACCAATTGGATCTGAATCTAGGACGAGTCTAGTATTTTATAAAAGTGTTCCTGGAATTTTTAAGCATGATTTGCTATTTTATTTTGTCCGTTCAAGTTCATCTGTTTTAGGAAGATCGTTGCTATTTTTCTTTGAACTAGTGACTGGTTTAGCTTTGTTGTGTTGACAGGAATGGTGACATCCGATTCAAGCTCGGGAGTTAGTGCTAATAACAAAATCCTCATCAAAGCTCTCACGATACAAATGGAGAAAATGATGGATGCCAAGCTTAAACCAATCACCGATCAACTTAAGGGGAAGGAGAAAGCCCCGGGTGAACAAGTCATCATTTCGGATGGAGCCCGATCTCGAAAGGAGGCGAACCACCAAACCAAGGTCCCGAGGAAGGAAACGGCTGATAAAAATGCCCAAGAATACTACAGCAGCCACGGTCACTCTTCTCACCGGAGCAGCCGGAGAACAAGACGTAACGGAGGAGAGAGAGATTTGATGGTCGAAAATCTTGGACGCTATAAGATGAAGGTACCGCCGTTCCATGGAAAGAATGATCCGGACGCCTACTTAGATTGGGAGAATAAAATGGAGCTTGTATTTAATTGTCACAATTTTGCCAACGTCAACCGTGTGAAAGTAGCCGCTACCGAGTTCTACGACTATGCACTTAGTTGGTGGGATCAAATTGTCACTACGAGACGGCGTAATGGAGAATATCCGATTGAGACATGGGAAGGACTGAAGCTTCTCATGATGCGTAGGTTTGTGCCTAGCCATTATCACCGTGAGCTCTACTCCAAACTCCGGAAGCTAACTCAAGGTGCGCGGTCCGTGGAAGACTATTACCAAGAGATGGAAACTTTGATGTTGCGTGCGCATATAATGGAGGATAGTGAGGCAACAATGTCAAGGTTCTTGGGAGGATTGAACCGTGAAATTCAGGATCGTGTCGAGATGCAGCACTACGAGGAGTTGGAAGGGATGCTACATAAGGCTATCCTTGTGGAGCAACAACTTAAGAGAAAGGGTTCCTCACGGCCAAGTTACGATTCGAACCGACCTAGCTATCCAAGAGAAAGCAAACCAGCCTTCGTTCCTAAAGCCGAGCCTAAATCACTCCCGACCACCCAAGACCAAGACAAGACCAAGCCCGAAGGCACCGCCACTACTAGATCCCGTGATCTCCGATGCTTCAAGTGTCATGGACGTGGGCACTATGCTAACGAGTGTACGAATAAGAGAGTGATGATCATAAGGGAGAATGGTGAGTTGGAATCCGAGGACGAGCCCATGCCACAACCCGAATCGTCGTCCGAAGAGTGTATTGCCAAGCCGGCGAATGGGAAGCTCTTAGTGTTGAGAAAGGTTTCGAAGGATCCGGAAAAGGAGCAAGACATGAACTCATCCCCGGATGAGTATGGAAAACGGTCCGGAGAACTTTACGTAGCGAGACGAACGTTAAGCATCCAAACCCGAACCGAGGAAGAAGAGCAAAGAGAGAACCTATTTCATACGCGATGTCTTGTCCATGAGAAAGTTTGTAGTTTGATCATCGATGGAGGAAGTTGTACGAATGTAGCGAGTGAGACAATGGTCCGAAAGCTTGGGTTGAAGCCGCAAAAGCATCCTAAGCCGTATCAACTACAATGGGTTAATGACGATGGAGAAATGAGTGTTGAGAACCAAGTGGTTGTTCCATTAGCGATCGGAAGCTACGAGGACCGAATTCTTTGTGACGTACTACCAATGGACGCCGGACATATCCTTTTAGGCCGACCATGGCAATCGGATCGGAGAGTGATCCATGACGGTTTTACTAACCGATACTCGTTCATGTTCAAAGGCAAGAAGACTACTCTTATTCCATTAACGCCACAAGAGGTATGTGAGGATCAAATCCAACTCTCGGCCAAGGAAACCAAAGTTCGTAAACAGCCTAATTTCTTTATTAAGGCTAACAAGGTTAAGCAAGCTATGTTCTCTAAACGACCTATTTTGTTATTGGTTTACAAAGAAGCACTAACGACTTTGGCTAACCTTGCACCGGCCGATCCGAGTGAGTTAACTTCTCTTTTGCAGAAATACAATGATGTGTTTCCCGAAGATAGCCCCGATGGCTTACCACCTATCCGGGGAATTGAACACCAAATTGACTTTGTCCCGGGAGCAACATTACCAAACCGTCCAGCCTACCGAACCAATCCGATGGAGACCAAGGAATTACAACGACAAGTCGACGAGCTCATGACTAAAGGACATATCCGCGAGAGTATGAGTCCGTGTGCCGTTCCGGTCCTACTTGTGCCAAAGAAAGACGGGAGTTGGCGTATGTGCGTCGATTGCCAGGCAATCAACAATATTACGGTGAAGTATCGCCACCCTATTCCTAGACTTGATGATATGCTTGATGAGTTGCATGGTTCATGCATTTTCTCTAAAATTGATTTGAAAAGTGGCTATCATCAAATTAGAATGAAAGAAGGAGACGAATGGAAAACTGCATTTAAAACTAAACATGGGTTGTACGAATGGTTAGTTATGCCATTCGGTTTGACAAATGCACCTAGTACATTCATGCGCTTAATGAACCATGTCCTTAGAGCATTCATTGGTCATTTCGTGGTAGTTTACTTTGATGATATTTTGGTTTATAGCAAGAACATGGCTGAACATATTGATCATTTAGAATCGGTCATAAAAGTCCTTAGGGAGGAAAAGCTTTTTGCAAATCTTAAGAAGTGCACCTTTTGCACGGATAATCTTGATTTCCTAGGCTTTGTTGTAAGTGCAGATGGAGTTAAGGTGGATGAGGAGAAAGTGAAGGCGATCAAAGAGTGGCCTAGCCCTAAAACCGTTGGAGAAGTTCGGAGCTTTCACGGCCTTGCCGGTTTCTATAGACGTTTTGTTAAAGATTTTAGCACCTTAGCCGCACCACTTACCGAAGTAATCAAGAAAGATGTTGGGTTCAAATGGGAAGAAGCTCAAGAGAAAGCCTTTCAAGCCCTTAAAGAGAAGCTTACTAATGCTCCTATTTTGATTTTACCCGATTTTCTTAAAACTTTTGAAATCGAATGTGACGCCTCCGGTATAGGTATTGGAGCTGTTTTGATGCAGGATAAGAAGCCCATAGCCTATTTTAGTGAAAAGCTCGGTGGTGCCACCTTGAACTATCTAACGTATGACAAGGAACTTTACGCTTTGGTCCGGGCTTTACAAACATGGCAACATTATTTATGGCCGAAGGAGTTCGTCATACACACCGATCATGAATCTCTTAAGCATCTCAAGGGTCAACAAAAACTCAATAAAAGACATGCAAGGTGGGTAGAATTCATTGAGACATTTCCGTATGTCATCAAGTATAAAAAAGGTAAGGATAATGTCGTAGCCGACGCATTATCCCGAAGGTACACCTTACTCTCAACTCTTGATGCCAAGCTTTTGGGTTTTGAACAAATTAAAGAACTCTATGATTCTGATCCGGATTTTCAAGAAGTTTATAAGGCTTGTTCTAAGTTGGCTTCGGGCCGCTATCATAGGCAAGACGGGTTTCTCTTTTATGGGAACCGTTTGTGTATTCCTAAATGTTCCCTTCGAGACTTATTTGTTAGGGAAGCACACAGAGGAGGACTTATGGGGCACTTTGGAGTTGCCAAAACTCTTGAGATAATGAAGGATCATTTCCATTGGCCTCACATGGTAAGGGACGTTGAACGTATATGTGGAAGGTGTGTCACGTGTAAAAAGGCTAAGTCCAAAGTGCAACCGAACGGTTTGTATACTCCTTTACCCATTCCTTCTCATCCTTGGACTGACATATCAATGATTTTGTGCTTGGATTGCCTAGTACTAAAACCAAAAAGGATTCGATTTTCGTAGTCGTTGATAGGTTTTCTAAAATGGCGCATTTCATTGCTTGTCATAAAACCGATGATGCATCTCATGTTGCTAGTTTGTTCTTTAAGGAAGTTGTTCGTTTGCATGGCATGCCTAGAACCATTGTTTCGGATAGGGATACCAAGTTTCTTAGTTATTTTTGGAAAACATTGTGGTCTAAACTTGGAACTAAGCTCTTATTCTCTACTACTTGTCATCCGCAAACCGATGGGCAAACCGAAGTGGTTAATAGAACCTTAGGCACACTTTTGCGCACATTGATTAAAAAGAATCTTAGGACTTGGGAAGAATGCTTGCCGCATATAGAATTTGCATACAATCATGCCGTTCATTCCGCTTCTAAGTTTTCGCCATTTCAAATTGTTTATGGGTTCAATCCCACCTCTCCTTTGGATTTGATGCCTTTGCCTTTGAGTGTAAGAACAAGCCTAGATGGAAAAAGAAAGGCCGAAATGGTGCAACAAATCCATGAGAGCGCTCGGAAAAACATTGAAGAAAAGACGAAGAAGTATGTCGAACAAGCTAACAAAGGCCGACGACATGTGGTCTTTGAGAAGGGTGATCAAGTTTGGATACACTTAAGAAAGGAACGATTCCCAGCCGAGAGGAGTAGCAAATTGATGCCAAGGATCGATGGGCCGTTCACTATCACAAAACGGATCAACGACAATTCTTATCAAATTGATCTCCGAGGTAAGTATAACATAAGTTCAAGCTTTAATGTTTCTGATTTATCTCCTTTTCTTGTAGATGAAACGGATTTGAGGACAAATCCTTTTCAAGAGGGAGGGCATGATATGACTATGGACGAACAAGACTCGGAACTCGAACCACCGGAGCAGCTCGTAGCCGAGGAGCAACATGTAGCGGAGGAAGCTTTGGCCGACCCAACGGGCCCGATGACTCGTTCGAAGACAAGACTTCTCAACCAAGCCGTTAGCGGACTCCTTAGACACTTGGACCAGCGCACAAGCGGAGTTATCCAAACCACTTTGGTTTCGATAACAGCCCAAGACAATTGGTAATGGGCTAAGTGTTACTTGGGTACTCTTTTTCCCTTCTAAGGTTTTGTCCCAATGGGTTTTCCTTAGTAGGTTTTTAATGAGGCTTGAGTAACACTTCCAAAACCCCCATTATCAATTCGGCCCAGCCCATCCTAAAGAAGAAGAAGAATCTCGCAAATTTGAAGGCCAAGGGTCATATTTTGTGTTCAATTTTCGTTTTAATGCTTTAATTTGTTATTTCCGAGTTGTCTTGGAGCTTGTTCCAAGACTAACTCTTCCTCTTCTCCCTTCTCTACTTAAGTCACTTGTACTTCTTCTTTGAGGATCATCTAATCTTTTATCAAAAACTCTTTCAAGTTAGATCAATTCTCTTGTTCTTCTCTTTGGTGCGTAATATCCAACGACGAGATCAAGATCGGTAAATCAAAGGCCTTCCGCAACCTTTGTGCGACCATTCAATCCACTTCCTTTGCACCGAATGATCTTCCCATCATTTTGATGCAAAGCCTATCTCTTACTCAACCTCAAGAGTGCCGATCTTAGGATAATTCTATCACATGGACAATTTATTTTTCAGGACAAGCTACACGATGAAAGAGTAGCGAGGAACGCCCATAATCTCAAGTACAATAAGCAAAGAAAGAACTCCAATAATTACTAAAATAACTATATAAATATTTTTATTATATTAGAATTATAAAATAAACTCATATTCGTTTGCATTTAAACTATTCCACTAATCAAATGTATCGCAAAATAGTTGTCATTTATTATTTTTTACATAGTCTTAATATTTTTAAATATGTTATATATGTTATCTGAAATTATTATTATTTATTCTATCAAATGTTCTATTCTTTTATAATTGTTGAAATTTTGATAATTAATAAATTAAATTATAGAGATTTAGGCTTCGAATGGTGATATCATATTAGGCGGTAGAAAACAAGTAGTTCAAGTAGTGCGGTGCAGTTTAATTACGGTTTTCACATGGGAAACATACAGTGAGGAACAAGCAGAGTTTTTGCGGAAAAAACGGTGCAGAACAATGTTTAAATGGTGACAATCATAAGTGCGGTACAAATATATCGATTATTTAAACTTTCACTAACTATTTTTTAAGTTTCAAGGTAGAATGTAATTGTATAAAAAAACATTTAGAATTTTTTTTGAACTAAAGAAATTTAAAAATTAAGGCTCCGAATGGTGACAGTGGATCGGACGGTGCTGAAAAAACATAAAAAATTGTGCTATGCGGTTTAACTACGGTTTAATTGAGATAAACACTCTATATATGCCGAACAAGTGTGGTTGTTGCAGAAGTAGTAGTGCAGAATAATGTATGAATGGTGAAACTAACAAAATGTGGTGCCGGTATAATAGTTATTAAACTTTGATTAATTATTTTGAACAATTATAATTTCTGATTTTTTTATAACAAAAATGTGTTATTGGATAAAATTTATTTGTAAAAAAATTTCTGATTTTTCTGGAAAGTCCTGGAGAGGTGATGTTCTTCCTCTTTGCATAAGATTCAATATTAACAAACAAGAGATCATTCAAAATTTCTTACTCCCAAGAATTTTGAAGACGCCCAAAGCTGGTAGATACTTGATAATACATTTTTCTTTTGAAGCTGTCTTTTCGGGTGATTTTCGATGGGAACCATCTTTGTTTCCATACTTTCACAAGAACCATTTCTAACTCTTCATTGACATAAAACCAGTGAGGAAAGGACAAACAACTGTTAATAGAGTTGTTAGTAATTATGGGAGGTGGGTGTCACCTTCACATCAAGAGATCTTCATGATTACGATAACAAAATGGCCATTGGCCATGTCGAGAACTTTTTTCTTAGGAAAGACAAGCTTAAAACGGGCTGGTAAAATTTGAGTACAGTCGCTTCTCCATGGGCTCATTTGCAAAGATTATGGTTAGTCACCTGTTTTCGAACCTTAAACTCAGGAGTTCGCTCCTCGATCGGTCCAGCTCGCTCCTCCACCGGTCCAGCTCGCTCCTCAACCGGTCCATCTCGCTCCTCCACCGATCCAACTCGCTCCTCCATTGGACCACCTCGCTCTTCCACGGTCCACCTCGCTCTTCCTTCAAACAGATAGTTGGGGTTTATGATAACTTTGACTTTTACTTTAACTTAGCTGAATTTCAATGATATTGCTCCTTCTCCGAATCAGTTCGTGATCAATTCAAAAGTCTGGAGCAGAATCTATAAATAGAGAAAAATCGAGGGACTTAAGTGCAAAAACGGAAAAAAGAAGTGCAAATCGAGTTGATCTTTTCCGAAATCGAAGGGAGATTTTTTGGCAACTCTAATCTTTGTCTTTCAACCCCAATACCACTTATATATCTACATTTTGAAGCTCAAGCATTTAGAAGCCGATTTTCTTGTCAATTTGAGATTTTTGGTGAGTTTTCGAGACCCTTCATCATCATCTCTGATTTGAATAAGTTTTGGACAAATTGTGACCGAATTTTGTTGGGACTTAGGTTGATCTTGCTTCTCCTTATTAGTGCTTTAGTTCGGTGTTGTTTTTAGCTTTGGTAGGAGAGTTTGATAAGCTTCATATTTTTCCTTCATATTTGGTAAGAGAGTTTGGTAAGCTTCATCTTTGGTAGGACGGAGTTATATGGCGGGACGGGTTTGAATTAACATTATTAAAATTTTAAAATATCATTAACACGCCGCTTCAATACGGGTTAAATCCTCATTTTATTATTTATTAACACCACCAATATTAGACATATCAAATCAGCTTCATTTATATAAGATTATATAAAACAAAAATTGTCACTTGGTTACTTTATAACAATTGTAAACTATAAAATATAAATATCTTATAAAATAATACAATTAACAAAATTATATATATAATACATAATTATTAAATTTTAAAAATCACTCCTTTTAAAAAATAAATCCTCCTGCGGTACACCGCTGGTTAAAATCTAGACTTCATTATTCCTAAAATGTTTTTTCCCCAAAAAATGTGAATTTTGTAATTGAGTGCAAGACCAGCCCAAGGTCAGGCATATCGGTTTAGTCAACAACATGCGGGTTCCTCCCGTTAAACTGTTATGGGGAATGTGCGGATCAAATTAATTTACAATAAAAAAGTCAAGCGAGGCAAGCAAAATAGAATTATAGAGTTGGTGCGTGTAGATATTTTTTTGCGGGTTAATCGCAAATTTGCTTTTATTTTTAAATAAATATTAATTTTTAATATTTTATAAATTTTAGTAGTTAAGAATATAAAATAATTAATTTAGAAACTTATTTAGTTACGAGTTTTCTTTTTAGTTTAATTTTTAGATATGAATTTACATTTTTAATATTAAAATTTTAATGATAAAAATTATTTTTATTAAATTATATTATTTAATTTTTAATATGATATAAATATTTACGGGTTATCCAAAAATTCAAGTAGAGCAGATGCGGGTCAACTATATTTATTTTGCAAATTTGGCGTGGTGGGTTGGTGTAGGTCAAAAACTTATAAACCACTGCGGGACGAGTCGCAGTTTGGACATGCTTGACAGGCCTAGGCCTAAAGCAAAAAAAGAAAAAAGAAAAATGTAACTTATACTCTTGATGACTATAATGAAACTTAACCATTATATTAAGATAGTTGAACAAAAAAAAACCACATTAAGATAGAATTTTAAAATTTATGTTTTTAAAAATTAATGTAACCATATATGGCGGAGCTTGATTAAAATATAATAGAATTTTAATTCATATAAAATATATCTCACCAATTCTAGTTTTATAATGCATATATGGACAAACTTATAAAAATTTTGCCATATCTTTCTAATTTTCTCTTTATTCTATGTATCGACAAAAAAAAAATACAAATTAAAGTTAAATCTTAAAAAATTGCTTTTTATATTATTGTTCTTAACTTTGATAAAGTTGTCTCGTCGTATCTTCTCTCTCTTAAAATAAACTCTCTCCCTTTTCTCTAAAAACACTCGCAACCGCCGCCTAGTGTTATCGATTCTGGTGGCTTTTTCAGCACTGGAGCCGGGATCTTGTTTCTCATGCTCTAGTTTCGTTTTTCTTTCTTTATTGAGTTTTTTTCTTCCAACGGTTTCAGATCTAGATTTTCAGATCTAGATATATAAAGTCTAAATCTTTCTCCTTTGGGTTCTTGCGGCATGTCTTTTGTCTCCTCCAAGCTTCAAATATGGCCGATCCATCCATGGCAAAGGCACATGTTCTATCCGATCCTTCATCGTCTCAAACTTTGAAATTCCACTTTGAAGATCTCGATCTCCTTCTTCCTACAAGTGACTCACATTCCATCGGGTTTAGGTTGTGGTAAGGAGAGTCTTCTAGTCTCAGATCTGTTAATTATATTATTGATTTAGGCTTTGTATGTTTAATTTGAGTCTTTGGATTGTGAATCCGGGAAATATTCGATCGGATGTTACGTATTTGATTGTTTGAGTTTTTTCCCCTTTGTTTTCTCTTTAGTTTGATCTTTGTCTCGGGGAGTCTGGGTTTTTCCCTTGCCGGTTCTTGTATTCTATCTTTAAATTATTAATAAAATATATATTTATAGTGAAAAAAAAACCTTTGGTAAAAGTTGTAAGTTATAAAACAACTTGAGCATAAAAATAATGATTGAAATTAATGAGAGAACACAAAATAGAAAAAAGGTCATGAGAACAGAACAGAAACACTTGGGTTGGCTTTCGTGGGCTAAAGACGTGCACGCAGACACAACCCTACATCTCTCCTCTCTCTGTCTCTCACCAACTTTTTCTCTTTACCCACTGCACCTACCCCCAAACAATCCCTTTATACATCTCTCATTCCTCTGCAGATGATTCTCTGTCTCTTCCTCTGATTTCTCAATCCTCTGTTTTCTCCGTCTCCTCTGTTTTCTCCGTCTCCTCTGTTTTTTTTGTTTCACATCAATGGAGGCGTCATTGTTGATGAGATCGTCTTGTTGTTCCTCTGCGATTGGTGGGTTCTTCGACCATCGACGTGAATTATCAACCTCCACACCCATTTCCACTCTTCTTCCTTCTCCTTCATCTAAATCTTCCTTCGCTATTCGCTGTTCTCTTCCTCAGCCATCAAAGCCACGCTCTGGAACCAGCTCTGTTAACGCCGTTATGACACTTGCTGGGTACGAAAGTCTCAATTTTTAGATTCTAATTGAGAAATTATGATAACCCTTTGTGATTTTGTAGCTTAAATTAGAAACCTTTATGTTCTCTTTCATCGAATTTGAAGCAAAGTTTGGTTTTTTTTTTCTTGTTGTTGTTGATGTAGATCGTTGACAGGGAAGAAACGAGTAGATGAAAGTGAGAGTTTGACTCTTGAAGGTATCAGAAACTCGTTGATTCGTCAAGAGGATAGCATTATATTTGGGTTGTTGGAGAGAGCCAAGTACTGTTACAATGCTGATACTTATGATCCTACTGCTTTTGACATGGATGGTTTCAATGGTTCTTTGGTTGAGTACATGGTTAAAGGCACTGAGAAGCTTCATGCTAAGGTAACAAACACATGCTCTTTATTCACATGCCGTTAAAATTGAAACTTGATTTTGTTATGGAACTTGATTAGGTTGGTAGGTTCAAGAGTCCTGATGAACATCCTTTCTTCCCTGATGATCTACCAGAGCCTATGTTACCGCCTCTTCAGTATCCAAAGGTACTCAATTTACAAGTTTCACTTGAATCACATGAAAAAAGATCGTCTCTTTTGTGTTTTCTTGCGTCTTACTGTTATGGCTTCTCGATGTTCGGTGAAGCAATGTGTAATCTTGTTTGAGCTGTGTTTTCAACTTCTCTATGTGGTGCTAAGGCTTGAAGTTTCTTTCTTATCATGTAGGTGTTGCATTTTGCTGCTGATTCGATTAACATAAACAAGAAGATATGGAACATGTACTTCAGAGACCTTGTTCCAAGACTAGTGAAGAAAGGCGATGATGGTAATTATGGATCAACAGCGGTCTGTGACGCTATCTGCCTTCAGGTTCGTTCCTTTTTCCTTTTGTTTGGTATCAGAATTGGATCTTTGTTTAAAAACGTGTTACCTCTTTTATAAGTCGATTAACGTCTCATGTAGTTTTTGATGTCCATTGCAGTGTCTCTCAAAGAGGATCCATTACGGTAAATTTGTTGCAGAGGCCAAATTTCAAGCCTCACCCGAAGCATATGAGTCCGCCATCAAAGCACAAGTATTTATTCACTTCTCTAAAGTTTTCACATACACATATAAACTCAAAGTTTATGAATATTTCGTTGTTGTCTGTATATGCATTACTTTACCTTTTAACATGGCAACATACGCATTGCAGGATAAGGATGCACTAATGGATATGCTGACATTCCCGACTGTGGAAGATGCGATTAAGAAGAGAGTTGAGATGAAAACCCGAACATACGGGCAAGAAGTGAAAGTTGGGATGGAGGAGAAAGAAGAAGAAGAGGGAAATGAATCTCATGTTTACAAAATCAGTCCGATCTTAGTCGGTGACTTGTATGGTGATTGGATCATGCCCTTAACAAAGGAGGTTCAAGTGGAATACTTACTCAGAAGACTGGACTGAGACAAGAAAAAAAAAACAATAAGGCTTTGGTAGTAGAGTAGAAAGGTTTTTATTGAATGTTTTTTGGTTTTTTTAACTTTACAAAATCTCTGAACGTTATTACAATATTATTCCACTGTATAAAGCTTGCATGGCCAGTGGTATTGAAGAAGGGTAATTAGCCGTTACTCAAACGGTGTCGTTTATGTACATACTCTCAATTGTGTAAACAAATAAACAGAGTTTTAGTCGCTCAGATTTGTTTTGGTGATGTGTGTTTTTGTGTATTAGTGCCTGTACTAGAATGATAATTGGTTGTTTAGTGTATTTGTTGAAGTCGAGAAGTGACTCTAAGCTCTTAAATTTCAACCAAACGATGCACTAGTGGTAAAACTAAAAACGCTATTTTTCTTATGAATCTAATTTAACATTATTATTTTTTTTAAAAAGAAGTGACTCTAGCCTAGTGGTCACCATTGGTTGCCGTCTCTTCTCACTAGGCCGATCCGTTGTGATATTTGTCCCAATTCTCTCAAGACTAGCAAGTACCAAGCACAATGGAGTCATGTTTCATGCCTCTTACACGAAAAGGATTAGCTTTGTAATAGGATATCATGTTGTTTCTCTTTAACATAACAGAACTACATGCTGTCTTTGGAGGTGATATTAGGAAGGGAACTTACAAACGGCACGGAATGCGACTGTAGAAATGTTTTTTGTAAGATACATGCGATTTAGATTTTTTTGTTGGTTGGGTGACAAAAGTTGGGAGGCAAAGGAAATTTTTTTTTTTTTTTACTATGATGTGATGTAAAACATCTTTGGACAATTTAGTTCTTCTATTTAATTGTTTTTTTGGAAAGATGAATTTTTTTCCTCAACATGTTTTTTTTTTGTAAACGTCTAATTTGCGAAATAAACAATGCTTTTATCCCGTACTATATATATATATATATATATATATATATATAATTATTTGTTAAAATTCTATATTATAATAATGGTTTATCCCGTACTAATGATGCGCTACGGAATAAAGATTTTATAATAATGCTTTTTTTGTAAACGTCTATATATATATTTTTTAATTTTTTCCGTAATAATCCTATAATTTATAAAATCTTTATTCCTATATATATTTATGGAAGTATATTTAATATTTGTATATGTTTGGTTATTGATTTTTAATTTTGTTATTGTTAATAAATTGTATATAGTTATTTGTTAGTATATACATGTTCGGTTTGGTACACCAAAATGTTATCGTAGCGTATTTTAAAGGTTTTACAAGTTTTTACAAGTGTTTGGCGGGAAAAATTACGGGATCACTTTTCCCGCCAAAAAATATTTTGTATTTTGTGGACCTAATTTTGTTATATTTCCTTATATATTTGTGATATCTTTTTATTAAAAGAAGGGTAATTTAGTCATTTTTACATTAAAAATGGTATTTTTAAAAATGGACAGCCAAAGGGGGCATTTTTGAAAAGGGGTATTGAAAAAGGGGCATTTTTGTGAGTCTCCCATGATATTATTATATATATTCTAATAACAAAAATTTTACATTTTTCTTTTCTGCATATGTTTTTTCTTTAAGTTTACATTTTTCTCGTTTCCATAGATATTGTTTTTTTGTACTTTTTTATAAGTATCTTAATTTATATTGATATTATTTTATATATTCTAATAATCAAATTTTCATTTTTTGTTTTCCCATATTTTGTTTTTAAGTTTAAATTTTTCTTGTTTCCTTATATATATATATATTATATTTTTCTTTTAATAAGTATCTTAATATAGAAAATTATTGGAATCTAAAATTGCTAATTACCGAGATGGCTTATCGTGATTAGTTTTTTAAAATTTTGTGGACAGTTTCCGAAGCTTATAGCTTCGAATTTTAAAATTCTATAAAGTGAAAATATATAATTTGTATATTTGTTCTTTTGCCTTAATACATTAATTTGTATTTCTATGCTTTTAATTTATTTTAACGTTTATTATAACAATCTAGTAAACTTAAATTATCATTCACCAAACTTTTGTCAATATTTATCATTATTATTATTGCCAAAACGTAGTTTTGCATTCTCGTCAAAAATAATTTAACGACTTTCTTAGACGGTCTTTTAGATGCAAACCACATGTTAAATCTTGATCGCATTTACATCTATTAACAAATTTACTATTTACTTTAATACTAATTTTTTTTTTCATCCAATTATTTTTTAATGTTGAAGTATACTCTTTACTACTATATACAAAATGTCTTTATGAATGCATTAATCCAAATATATGTAAGAAAGTATTTATATCATCTAATAGTGTGTTCTCTTTGTTAATAGCTTCTGAAATTTATGATCGAAGACTTTGTAGTTCTTATTGCAATCTTACACATTAAAGTTGCAAATTTCAATAAGACTTTCTTCACATAATTGAGCTCCAAACTTTTCAATTAGAAAATGATGTACAGAGCCTTGGAATAGTATTTTTGTGTTTTGAAATTAATTAAAATTTAGATAAATAAATAGGGTAATATTTAGGTTTTAAGACAAAAAATACATTTTCATCAAGTAAGATAAACTTATTTATGTGAGCTCATTATTTATTAAATTTTTTTATATAAAATATAGTTGCCTTATAATTTATTTTCTTCTATTTCTATTTTTATTTAATAAGATACATATAGATATATATATCCGCTCCATATATATCAAGATTTCTTCTATACGAGTGTTGCAAGTTAAAAAAAAAAGTGTTGCAATTTGCAACCTAGTTGCAACTCTTGTGTTTGCTGAATTTTTTTCACAAATTCCAACACGCATTCCAATTACAACAACCAACCAATAATCAAAATATGAAAATTTTATCATGTTGCAAACAAAATGACAAAGTGCCAAGACCAGTTTAAAAGTCATGAGTCAACCGGTCCCATGAATATCAACCACATCAACGTCTCAAACCACCCAATTCTGTGTAGCACTCCGGTTACGTCACAAAATGACGTAACCGTATTCCTCCTAGGTGGCACTCCCCCATTGGTTCTTAAATAATTCCCGCCGTTTCTACTCCTTAGCTTCATCTTTAAACCTTTGCACAAAAAAAAAAGAAAAAAAAAAGCTTCATCTTTAAACCTTCTTTCACCGGCTCCCACTCTCCCGCCGGCTCATCAGCCCGGATCCTCCTCGACTGCACCACCTTATGCCCCGTCACCCCCAACAAAAACCGCTCATTCGACGCCGTCAAGTATACCCCGTGGCAGCTCTTTAACCGGATCGGATTTTTCTGAAGATGTTCTAGAAACCGGAGGATACGAGTACGACTTCCACCCATGTGGTGGAGGAGTTGTCACCGGAGGTGGAGGTGGAGCTGGAATTGGAACTGGAACTGGAGCTGGAAGTGGAGCCGGATCCGCCGTTCCCACCAAAATTTCAATCACATCAACATCCCACAAGAAGGAGTCCGATACATGAGGAGTGCCATGAGTAACGGAGTTACGCCACGGAGGAAGTCCACCGTTGGCTCGAAGCAAGTTGCCGTATTTAGTCTTGAGCTTCAGTTTGGAACCTTCTCTCACCGGTTCCCACTCAACAGACGAGTCGAGTCGAGCCGGTTTAGACAAGACCACTTTACGCCCAGTGGCGCCGAGCAAGAACCGTTCGTTTGAAGCGGTGAGATAGTTTCCGTAGCAACTCCTCAAACGGATAACCTGAAAGGAACCACGAACCGGCTCGACAATCCATCTAGCTCTCTTGTCGGAACCATCCCTGTCTTGAGTCACCTTTTCGTCGTCCTCGTCCGCCGTTAGATGTTATTTTTGTCGATAATATTTAAAATCTAAGTAATAACATATATATTTTATTGATCTTATATAATTCTCTTAAATCGGATTTGAACATCACATATTCCATTTTCCAATACAATTTAACTATCTATACCATCATAATAAACCATATTTTAATTTACGCACATAATGGATTAGAGCTAAAAAATTATATCAAACACAATTTATACATAATATCAAATCTATATCTTAGTTAAAATCAAAAATAATTTAGAAATTAACAAAACAAAATTATTAAAAAAGTAAAATATAATTCACAATTTTTTTTGGAAATCCAACATTTTCTTAATCAAGTAATCGAAAGTTCATTTCTATAACCTCATTTTGTTCCAAATATTTTGATATATGCATTAAAATCTATATAAAAAAAACTATACTAATATTTTCATGAAGTATTCAAAAATTCATTATTATATAAGCTCATTATTATTTTCAATTTTTTGTGAGTTTTACTTACAAATAAAAAATAATATATTACAAAACAAATACATTTTGTATCCAATTAAACTAATATTAAATAATGTTTTAATTGTGAACTTCATCATTCATTATTGATTGGTTAATATCTATGCTAAATCAAATGTTCTTTGATATATATCAAAATCTAATTGAGAACACACGTAAAATTAGCATATGCAAATATATATTTATTTTTGTTATGTTTTAAGAAAAAATAATTTTCTTATTTTGTTAAGGAAACGAAGTTTTAAAAACAATTGACATTTGTCAACATCTAATCGAGATACTTGATCATATGAATATTCTTAAATCCGTAAATGAAATAAAAATAAAAGTTTAGAAAAATAAAATAAAATTACCGATGAATTATATCTATTACATATTTCAAAGAAAACTTTTTTTGAACAAAAAATATTGTTACGTACTTAATTACATGATATGTCATTAGATATTTTTTTGTGAATACTAACATTTAAATTTCTTTCTCATAAGATTTTAAAAATTAAAACTATAAACACAATTGAAAACAAAATTTATAACATATCTTGACAAATATTTAATAATTTTAAAAAATTTTAAATTGCTAATTGTTTTTTAAATATATAATATATGGAAGAAATATTTCTTTACATTTTATTTAAATCTAACTATATATTTTAGATTTGGAATTTTTCATATTTATGTTAACATAATGTCAAATTCTAATTGGTTGTAATTTTTTACAGGTGTCAAAATCTTATCGAGATACTTGACACGTGTCGCAACCATATGAGTTATTAACTTTGAAAACCATACTTTATACAATAAGATACTAGATAACGCCGCAAGGATGTGTGAAATAAATATAATTTTTTTATAACAATTGAATTTTAAATAGTAATATAGATATTTAATCTAATTTTTAATCAGATTTCAATTAGACACATTCTTTTTTTTGCATTACAATTTAACTTTTTATTTCATGATAATAAACTGTTTCATTCTACACACTCCATCTTCTTGTTTTAGTTTTTTTCTTTTGATATTTCAATTTTAAATATATATCCAGTCATTTTTTCTATATTAATGTTCTAACTCTCATCTCAATTTATCACTCTATCTAAATATTTTTAAATCATGTAAGTTAATTTTTTCTTAAACTAAATTATTACTATAATGTTAGTTAAACTTTAGATATTAATAACTTGTCCTAAACGTCTTACTCGAACATGATTATTATTAATTCTCATTCATCTTTGATACAATTGAGTTTTTTCCATCATAATCTTTATCTATGCATCTCAACATTTTATGTATTTTGTTGAAATATATATTTTATAGTCCTCTTAACAAAAAAAAAAAAATCGACAAAATATACAAAAAACATATTTGAACGGGTCTCTATTTTTCCCCCTGAAGAACACTCACACCGGACTTCGTTGATGGCAAGAGAGCTTCCTCTTGGATCGTCAGATGCGCCATGTCCGGTGGAGTCGTCGATGGCGCACGGCGGTTCCTTCTTCTGGGCTGAGAAATCATGGCTTTCCGATCGCACTCTACTGGGAAAAATGGTGAGTCGTCTCACCCATTATATCGGCTTATTCAGATCCGCTCCTAAGACCGCTCTCTCAAGATCTCTTCTCTCGTATCCGGTGACGGCCTCCATCTCCGATCATACGCCTCTGGCGATGTCAAGTCGGGATCGTGAGCAGCCGCTCAGTCCGTCGAAACATCAGCAAGCACAAGGCAAAACTCTAATTGTCAAGATGGGCCTTTTCTTTGTGATAGGCCTACCTTCTTTTGGCCCACTAAGCTATCTCCTACGACCCAAGAGTATTTGTACGATTCTCATCTTACCATCTACTAGACCCAGGTATATCCCAATTATCTTTTTGTCAAGCCCTAATATATTGATGTCTCTTGTTGAGAATGGTCGAGGGCTCCACCCTCACATCGGATCGAAACAAATAATTAGGATCGACAAATAAAATCCTTTAATCTTGATGGAAGATAAGTTTAGAGTTTTAGAGAAAATCACTGAACCCTTTTATCCCCCTAAGAAACCTTTGCAACCATCCTCTTCAATAGAGAGAACTATTGCTAGACCTTCAACCTCTTTGCGGAGAAACCGTGTTGGTTTCCTAATCTTCTTTTTAGAAGCGACGTGCATTGAGTCGATATCACCCAAGGTCAAGGAATTTTTAACATCACGAGCCCTTTATGGAAATGTGATCATTCAACAATGTCCCGAAATCCTCGTGGAATTGTCTTCGACTCACCACTCTATCGTTTGTGGCAAGCTACTATATTGTTCTTGTCTCCGATGTTTGGACCTTTCGTCGAATTACTCTATCTATGTTATCTACCAATCGCTTGTAAGAGTACTAGATGCTATCTTTGTTGTATCCAACGATGAGGTTGATGTTTACTTAATATTTGTACTTGCTATGGCTTGAATGAATGAAATATGTTTTGTCCAAAAAAAAAAGGGTCTCTATTTCAAAAATCATGTTATATTATGAATTATCTGTAATTGTAGTTATCCTTGTTCTAAACTAATAAGATAAACTTATGACTATTTCCTTAATTATTTTTGAGACATATGTTAGTTACTTATATGATACTAAAAATACTTCATGACCAATAAAAAGAAAAAGCTTTAATAATAGAAAGAAGTTAAAGCAATAGTGGTGTGTGAAGAAATTAGTTTGGTTGGTGAAAAAATATGATACAATAGGTATTTGTTTATATGTGATTATTTACAATCCTTTTTCTAAAAGGATTAATAACTAATTGTCTATCTTCCTTAATTCGTTTTCTATTTTAAATCCTTTTTCTTGTCTAATTTATAAATAAAGCATTTAGCATTATTTTATAATTTGATTTTTATGGAGAATATACATATATTTCCCTTATATATACATATAGTTTCCTTATTATAATCTTTTTATATTTTTAAAACTGTTTCAAATTGTAATTTTGTTATAATTACATTTTAACAATTTTTAAGTCGTTAAAAAAAAAAAATTGTTTACCACATGGTCAAATCTCAGATACATTTTAAAACTGTTTACATTTATAATTTTCCGTGTAATTATCGTTTTACCTTTTTAATTATTAAAAAGAAAAAATTTGTTTGATAAATGACAAAATCTCAGATCGATGGATTTAAAACGTGTCACGATTACGTGAGTTGCTAACTTTGAAAATCGTACTTTATATAATAAGATCTATACATATAATTTACCTATAATTTTTTTTTCTAAATAAAAGGAAATTCTTGATATAAATTTGAGTTTGAGTTTGAGTTTACCGACAATTTGATATAAATTTCAATCCGGTTCGGTTTTAGTTCTACCACACTGACTAATGTCGTTTGTTGATAAGATACATTCAATCACTCACTCACTCAGAGGTCCTCAATGGCTGTTACTTCCTTCACTTGCCCACTTCCTTTTGCTCCACTAACCAAATCGCTCAGACCCATTCGATCCCCAATTCTACGCTCGGGTTATGGAACCAGAAAAGTTGGTACAAGATCCATGCCGGTTCAAGAAGATGACAAAAGAACAACCGATGAATCAATGAGCATTGATAATTTACGAGGATTTGTCGATCTTAATGTCGGAAAATGGACTGGTTCCTTTCATGTATAGTGTCCAAAACCCTAAATTTTGCTCTTTTTATTAGATTTATGTTCAAAGTTCTGTCTTTTATTTTTGCAGCAATTTGATGCTGATGGGAATTTGTTGCGTAAGATTGATACGCGACTTTCAGCTAGTTCTTATGGAGAAGATGAGCTTCTTAGTCTTAATCAATCGTATGATTACTTTTTTCTTGATTCATGATTTTCTAAGAATCTGTGTTCCTGCTTTTGATGGAAAGAATAAGTGTTTTTGGAACAAGAAAGGTGTGTAGTTGAAGATTCAATTATCTTTAGGAATCAATTGATGGAAAATTTGGCAATAGAAATTTGGCAATTGATGGAAAATTAGGCGGGAAATTTCATTTTTGTCATTTTCTTGACTTAATTATTTTTAAATAGGAGTAAATTGGTCATTAAAAATTAAAAAATGGCACAAAAATAAAAATGACTAGGAAAAGAGATACTTTTGAAAAGGGGTTTTTAAAAAAAGGTACTTCTAACAATTTTCCAATATTTAAAGTGGTTTTGCCAATGACTTTTCATGTAAATGTCTTATTTGTGGAAGTCCACTTTAACATTTTGTTTATGAATTTAATATACAAAAGATTTGAAGAGTCTCAAATATAAGTATAGTAGAAGTTTAAATATTAAAATCATTTTCTGAAATATTAAATGTTAGCAAGTTATTTATTCATGATTGAATATTATACCAAGTAGTTCAATCTGAATTTTGGTTAACATTTTGGTTATTACTGGATATATAAAGGAATTGGTATTTATTAAAATTTCTGTTTTCTATTTTAGGGATAATTAAGAGATATTTAGAAAATAATATATATCTCCCTAAATATATAATAGAATTTGGGATAACAACTCTTTCGGGGGTTTTCTAATTACTTCAAATTGGCCTTGTCGGCAAAGAGAGATCCGTTTAATGACTTGGGTTTTGGAAATACAAAGTTACACGTTGACATGTAAACTGATATCATGTGTATTATTTGTTTTAATTTAATTTGTGTACAAAAAGGTTATTGTGCCAAACAAGAGAGATTTCATTTTTTTTACTGTATTCTCTCTATTTTTTAGACAATGTTTTAAGCTTTTATTTTTGTTCTTAAATAGATGATGTTTTTCTGTTTTCAATACAATATTAATTAATCGTTTTTTTGTTTTGATAATTTATATAATACAGATTGTTTTTCTATTGGTTGATTAGATAATAAATGCTGTTTTAATTTAGAAATAATAAAAAAATAATTTCTTAATCTGTATGCATTTTTTTAGAACATCAAATAAATAAAAACAGAGGGAGTATAAGTTACTATTAAATTTTAGTTAAAATATTTTATAATACTCAAAAGAGTAGTCTTTTTAAGAAAACTAAAGGGGTGTATTTTTCAAAAATCAAAAAGAATTTAAGATATTTCCCAAAATATTTCTATAGAGAAACACATGCATCTCATCTCATCCATGGTTTTTACTCTAATTTTATGAAGATATTTGCATGTTGGAGCTAATTAAGAACAATATCTAATTTTGTTCCAACCTACAAAACCAAATTTAAGATTTTGTGTTTTCCCGGGTAACTTTTCTTTTTCTCCATCTATTGGATTATATCTAAACTCAATGCTTTAGGCTGTTGTTTTAATTTTGTTTGAAACTTATTTTTCATATATCGACTAACCATTCTTTTTATTTTCTAGAATTTTAATAGAGTGGTAGTGTTGATTCTATCTTTTCACCTATTAGCATCTCTAAATATTAAGGTTCTTCAACCAAAAAAATAAGTTAATATGCACATAATTTGTAAATGGAATCGAATTCAAGATTAAAACTATGGTTTATATTTTGGTTACCAAAGATACGTCATTCTTTTGATCCCAAACTTTTTTTTTGTGTCAACTTCTATGCTACTTTGGTTTGGTAACCCGAAACCAAACCGGAAACCAATTTTTTTTTTTGTTATTTTTCTTTTGGTCCCAAATTTGTCTAAAACTTTCTATCCCAAATTTTTCGCTCTCTCGTTTCGGAAATTCCAATGACGAAGAAGCAATCTCAGCCTTCGAAGAGACAAATTGAAGAAGATCCATCAACGGAGGTGGAGGTGAAACGTGCCAAGATGGAGAATGGAACAGAGACGGAGAACAAACCGATTTTTCAGAGGATAAAAAGTTTCGTTCCCAAATTTGTCTCTTTCGTTTCGGAAATCTACTTACCGGAATCTTCCACTCACGACGAAGAAGAAGAAGAAGAAGAAGAAAAAGATTTAGTCTCCGAATCCGAGACTCACTCTAGTGAGTCTGACTCTGAAATTGAGCCAGCTGCGACCAAAACAACTCCTCTTGCTGCTATGGCGAAGAATCCAATGTTTCAGAGATTGTGGAGTGAAAAAGACGAGATCATGTTACTTGAAGGGATGATTGACTTCTGTAGGGATACATGTACGAGTGTTTATGATGACATGAATGGGTTTTTTGAAAAGCATAAGGATTCAATTAGTTTTGACGTGAAGAGTGTGAATCAATTCGTGAAGAAAATTTGGTCTTTGAAGAACAAGTATTTCCTGAAAATGAGAAGTCGTGTCTCTACTAACATTCATGTAAATTGATCTGTGTACAAAAAGGTTATTGTGCCAAACAAGAGAGATTTCATTTTTTTACTGTATTCTCTCTATTTTTTAGACAATGTTTTAAGCTTTTATTTTTGTTCTTAAATAGATTATGTTTTTCTGTTTTCAATACAATATTAATTAATCGTTTATTTGTTTTGATAATTTATGTAATGCATAATTTTTTCTATTGGTTGATTAGATAATAAATGCTGTTTTAGTTTAGAAATAATAATAATAAAAATTTCTTAATCTGTATGGATTTTTTTAGAACATCAAATAAATAAAAACAGAGGGAGTATAAGTTACTATTAAATTTTAGTTAAAATATTTTATAATACTCAAAAGAGTAGTCTTTTTAAGAAAACTAAAGGGGTGTATTTTTCAAAAATCAAAAAGAATTTTAGATATTTCCCAAAATATTTCTATAGAGAAACACATGCATTTCATCTCATCCATGGTTTTTACTCTAATTTTATGAAGATATTTGCATGTTGGAGCCAATTAAGAACAATATCTAATTTTGGTCCAACCTACAAAACCAAATTTAAGATTTAGTGTTTTTCCGGGTAACTTTTCTTTTTCTCCATCTATTGGACTATATCTTTGAACTCAACGCCTTAGGCTGTTGTTTTAATTTTGTTTGAAACATATTTTTCATATATCGACTAACCATTCTTTTTATTTTCTAGGATTCTAATAGAGTGGTAGTGTTGATTCTATCTTTTCACCTATTCGCTTCTTTAAATATTAAGGTTCTTCAACCAAAAAAAAAAGTTAATATGCACATAATTTGTAAATGGAATCGAATTCAAGATTAAACCTATGGTTTATATTTTGGTTACCAAAGATACGTCATTCTTTTGATGCGATAAAATATATCTTTGGGTGGTTCAGATATTCTGACACTAATATTGATAACTCTGGTGTCTCTCACAACAAATCGTAGAGCAAAGAAAAACGGCCAATTCCCCCCCAAACTTAGTTACTTTATCGGATTCATACACATAACTTTGAGTTGTGCTTATAACTACGTGAACTTAACTAAATTTTGAATTTCCAAATCCAGTCAAAACCATCAAATCGACAAACGGTGTTAAGTATTCCGTTAACTGATGCTGACTAGGATGCCACGTAAGCGTCGTTACATTTAAATTATAAAAAAAATCCATGGGACGGGATTTGAACCCATGACCTTTGCTAAGGATAAGTAAGCTCATAACCATTTATGCTAACACAATTTTCGTCGTACATTATAACATGTATATATATATATACCCAAACAAAAAAAGGTCAATTTGTCTTCTGTCTTCCATTCACCTACGTTCAATTTAAGCATTGTTTCATTCTTCTTCTGTCATATAGAAGATTCATCTCTCCAACGAATGATGATTTTGAATTTGAAAACAATCTCCTTCATAATTTTGAATTAGATTTCTGAAATTCACCTAATTTGTCTCTTAGACTCCTTCACCAATTTGTTCTCAAACCATCATCAACTCCTTAATCAATTCCGCCGCAATCTCTATTTTTTGGGCTTTCTCATCTAATTTTGTGGGTAAATTCTGGGTTTACTTTCAAGTTATTAATTGAGTGGCCGAAGAACAAGATGATATTTCTTTACTTCTTTTTCTTTTTTAGGGTTTGTTAAATTAATTTGGTTCGTTTGCTAATATTATTTTGTTTTTTTCTTTTCGTTTTTTACGATCAATTTTACATTAAATTGATTCGGAAACGATGAATTGGATGGATAATATGAGTTGAGTAAAATTGAACATATTAGTTTTTGATCCTACCAAAAAAAAAAACATATTAGTTTTTGAGATCTGTATGCGTTATATATATATCTGCGTCTGTTACATGTATAATGAAAATTGTGATAGCATAACTGGTATTGAGCCTAGCCCTTAGCAAGGGTCCTGGGTTCGAATCTCGTCCCATGGATTTTTTTTATAATTTAAATGAAACGCTTACGTGGCATCCTAGTCAGCATCAGTTAACGGAATACTAACACCGTTTGTCGATTTGATGGTTTTGACCGGATTTGGAATGTTCGTGTAGGAAATTCAAAATTTAGTTAAGTTCACGTAGTTATAAGCACAACTCAAAGTTATGTGTATGAATCCGATAAAGTAACTAAGTTTGGGGGGGGAATTGGCCGTTTTCCCGTGTTAAAACCATTCAACCCATTTTGAATTTTGTGTTTAGAGAATTCTAATAGTTTCTTGCTTTGTAAAAGATGATTTTATGATGTGATCGATGTTAATATAGAGAAAAAAAATGCTAGGTATATTCCAGTTAAATTCTTGTTGTAGATTTTATTCCATATAAAACTAGTTTAAAAATATACTAAGAATTATTCTAGTTTCGTAAAGAACCAGTTTCAAATCTTGTGAAGATGTTTAACAAATACTCGACTAATTTCATAGACAAATATAATTATGTTTTATTAAAAACAAAATAAATCACTACAAATTGATTGACATATTTTTTTAGTTACAATTTGTTTCTCAACCATTTTTCTTGTTAATGCATTTTAAAAATATTTGAAAAGCCTAAAAAGATAAAGATGAACTGAACTTATTAATTAATATCATACACGAAAAACATATTCAAATATCTCTCTTTTTCAATTCATCATAAATTTAACTAATCAAAACTCAAAATTATTTGAGATTTAGAGATCTATCTCATAGATATTGTAACATCATATTTATATGGATCAGTAAAAGCTGATATTTCTGTATGAGAATTGGATTTAATATGTCTAAAGTCTTAAACTCTAAACCTATAGGCAAAGAGTTAGGTACAATAAAATTGCAAATATCATTACTGTAAAACCTTTCTAAATTAATATTTATCGGAACTGTGATATTCTAATAAATTATAGAAACATTAATTTATCGATAAATTATTAAATATTAATTTATAGAGAGAATTGGCTAATTTCATAATTTTTCAAAAAAAAAATCTGTCTGAAAAGATTTCTTTTATTCATTATAACGAATATCTTTGTAATACCAATTCCAAGTAAAATGTATTTATTTTAACATTTTAATAAAAATTCTATTAATTCAATTATATTCTACAAAATTCCGGTTGAGTTTAAATTCGGTTCGCATTTGGTTCCGACAATTTGATATAAATTTCAATCCGGTTCGGTTTTATTCCCAGTTCTATCGTTTGTTGATAAGATACACTCACAAAAAAAAAAAAAAAACGAATCTTCCACTCAGAGGTCCTCCATGGCTACTACTTCCTTCACTTGTTCACTTCCATTTTCTCCACTAACCAAATCTCTCAGACCCATTCGTTCCCCAATTCTACGCTCGGGCTATGGAACCAGAAGCTTAGTTATAAGATCCATGGCGGTTCAAGAAGATGACAAGAGAACAACCGATGAAGCAATGAGCATTGATAATTTACGAGGATTTGTTGATCTTAATGTCGGAAAATGGACTGGCTCCTTTCATGTATAGTGACCTAAACCCTAAATTTTGCTCTTTTTATGAAATTTATGTTAAAGGCTCTCTCTTTTTGTTTTTGCAGCAATTTGATGGTGATGGGAATTTGTTGCATAAGATTGATACACGTCTTTCAGCTAGTTCTTATGGAGAAGATGAGCTTCTTAGTCTTAATCAATCGTATGATTACTTTTTTCTTGATTCATGAATTTTTCAGAGAATTTGTGTTTCTTCTGCTTTTGATGGAAAATAAGGGTTTTTGGAACATGAAATGTGTGTAATTGAGGATTCAATTATCTTTAGGAATCAATTGATGGAGAATTTGGTAATAGAAAGTGTATAAAGTTCTGAACTTTTAATGATTATTCTATGAATTTGAAGTTTTTCTTGTTTACTATATGTTGATTTTGTGTGATGCAATGGTTTTTGCTCTGTACAAGTACAACCAGTTTACTAATCTGCATTGTGTTTTTACTATAGTAATTGTGTGTCCTCACACAGTTTATTCATGTATTTTGATGTTATATGGTATTATTCTATGATCTGGAGCAACTCTGAAGTTTGTTTTTGTATATTATATCCTGGAAGCAATGGGTTTTGCTCTGCATTACCAGTTTTGTAATATGTGTTGTGTTTGTATTGTTTAGGTTATATATAAAGCAGCCTACATCAGCTACTTCAGTTTCTGAAGAAGATGAGGAGGAACCGGACTGGGTTGAATACAAAATTAAAGAAACCAATATGTTCACTGTGGACAAATATCAGCAGGTGAGTTACTTTCTTATCTGAATCAAGATACTAAGTTCAAGTATGTGGTTTTTCTCTAAGGATTTGATGACTATCTTGATATCCATCATCAGTAGTCTGCAGATTGGATTTTTCCCAAAGGAGAGAGCGTTTTCACTGAGGTATCAAACCGCTGGAATGTTGGATACGACATTAAGGCAAGGCGTGCTTGGGGAAGACGACACTGGCGAAGAATCACCAAGGTTGGTTTCTCATGCCCATTGGCTCTTCTTCTATATAAACATTTTTATGCTCAGTGAAGCTTATAACAATTTGTTTTCAGAAATCTTAAACTTCCATCTCGGCGTCCTTCTTTAGTATGTGAGAACTGTTTGTATTCTAAGGAGATGGATAGAAGGGCTAGAGCCTTTCACATCATGGATCCCAAAGGTGTTCTTGAAATGCTTATTGTTTTCCTCGAGGAAAGAGGGTTAGAGAATCTCACTCATCCAGTCCTCGATAACGCTCAAGTAAGTTTTTGTTGTTGATTCATGTTCATAAAGCATCAGTCATGATTGCATTTCACTACCATACCAATATATGTTTCCCTTTGTTGCAGAATGATGCAGAAAGGATTATCCCATTTCTCGGTACTTGGAAAGGTCGTTCAGTAACAAAACGAAGTGGTGTCTATGGAGCAACACTATCCGAAGCCGATATTGTTGCTGTTCTTGAAATAAATGACAAAGGTCAAGTAGTCCAGGTATACAATATTGTTGAAAACTCCCACATAGCCTTTTATTAGCTTCTTGTTATATGAGAATGTCTCTGACCTTGATCTTAATCAGGATGTTTCCTCAACATCGGATGAGAAAAAAGTAACAACAAATGTACACTGGGAGGGGAAAATGTCGAATAACTTGGTTACATTCGCGGAAGGATACCAAATGACTCTATTACCAGGAGGTATGTATATGGGATGTCCGTGTGACGTAGCAAAGTGTGTTGCGGACCTAAAGTCGTTTCACTTAGAATTCTGCTGGCTTGAATCACCAAGCTCAAGACAGAGACTCGTCCGCACATATGACCATGAGGGATTGGCTGTCTCATCAACTTATTTTTCTGAGACGAAAATGTGAGAGCAACACTATGATAATCTTATGTTCTTGTACTGTTATTCCTCTATGTAATGTTGCAAATATACTTTTGATCTCACATCATTTGACTTGAAATTTAGATAATGATATAGCTAGATTGTTGAAAAGTTGGGCTTTGCCAAGACATCTAAACAAATTAAGACAAGCCAACTAATCCACATTAATCAATATCACAACTAATTTTGATTGATTTGCCTCCACAACTTTTAAGGTTACAAGCTGGACTCGTGGGTTTTATTCAACAAACTCTTTAAGACCCAACCAATTCTGTTATTTCATCGTAAGTTCGTAACTTGGATGTCAAAATTCTTGTCTCTTGAGATGGTTCTGCTCATAAGACATAAGAAGTTTAAAGTTCAGGTCTCTTTCTCTTTGTATAGTAAAAAGCAGACCCATAAAATTCCTGATTTATTGATTTTGTAATGTTCTGCTGAATAATTACATTACACTAAAGTTAATTAATGAACAATAAACATATGATTCTTTCGTGTTTAAATTCTTTGTAATCTTGTTCTACATGAATATCTTCACTGCATATCCATTTCAGATTGATGAACTTTTTGCAAAGTATCAACTGATTAAATTGATATTCAGAACAATAAATAACCGAGATTTAACCAGAGATAACCGGAAAATAACCAAATCAGTCATAATTTGGGACAACAATAAGATCGGCGAACCGGTAAACAAAATTGACCAGAAACTAGTAAACTACTTATCATTTTGAATAAAAGTTGGGACTTTCCCTAATCTAATCTAATCATAAACTTCAAGAGACTCGTAACACAAGAACAGAAAATGAAGATCTACAGGATTTGAAGAAACCAAAACCAAAATGAAGATCGAAAAACAATAAAAAAATGTAGGGCAAAAACCTCTCTGCTTTGGCAGCCCAAAGCTTCAAGGAAACAGCAAAGCAGAGAAAGAGGCCCAGATTGTCTGATATGCGCCTACGCACCCGTTAGGGTACGCCACAGTAATCCCTTCTCGTGGTATACCACGCCACCCCTCACTAAAGAGGGAAGCGCTCGGCCTCAGGCACTAATTTGCAGCTTCTTCTTCTAGGGTTTTTGTTAATATATACTAAACCATCTTTCTCTTATTTCTGAATCTACCCCTTTATTTTTCTATTTTTACATTTTGACCCATATACGTGTTTCATCTTTCAATGTTACACCTCTATAAAGTAATAAATTATAATCTCAACACTAACAAGATAAAAGAAACAAGGTCAGCGCTAATTTTGCTTCTTCTTCTAGGATTTCTTTTACCCATGTACACCCTCTTTTTCGCTCATTTCCGAATCCACCTCTCTATTTTTCTCTTTTTACATTTTGACCCATGTACTTTTTTCTTCTTTCAATATTCACCCCTAGATACTCTTATCTCAACCCCAATACTAAAAGAGTAAAAGTTAGGAAGAAACATAAAAAAAAGAAAGAAGATGGAACTTGACAATCGGGATGTTCAATCCGGACAGTCCCGGCCCAAAACAAAATAAGGGGTTTTTGTGCAAAAAAGTTTCGGTCTTTTATTATTACAAAATATATTTTCATTATTTTAAATAATGTTTTGGAATTTGATTATAAAAACATATTATTTTAAAATTTTGGGCTTTCAGATTTTTTTAAAATTTAAATTTGGGCTTTGTAAATCTAATTTTTGGGTTATGTATCTAATTTTTTGAAATAAATATTAGCAATTTTTTTGTGTATATTTTTTGAAACCTAACACAAAGACAAACTGAAGTAATACGACAACAAGCTATTCTTCTTATAATAGAACTAGATAAGGAACCGCTCAATGTGCGGGTTTTTTTTTTTAAAATTAAACTTAAATTGACAAAAAAAAAGATATTAAAATTTTGTTGTTGGTTGGTCTTAAATTGACAAATTATTTTTTCAATTCATTGCAAGATGTATACGTATAATTTCCTTATAATTTTATTTTTCTAAATAAATAAAAAGAAAAATTTGTTTTACACGTGTTAAAATCTGAGTTTGATAAATTTGACATGTGCTTATAATTTCCATATAATTTTTTAAGAATATTAAATAAAAAGAAATTTTTTATTTACACGTGTCAAAATCTGAGATAAATAAATTTGACACGTGGTACGATTCTATGAGTTACTAACTTTGAAAATCATACTCTATATAATAAAGATTAGATTACTTCACAATGAACGAATTTATAGACAACCAAACCGGTAAGACATGATCCAGGTCGAAGACATCATGATCCACACATTTCTCTCGGATACCGTGAAGTTGAAAATAACACCGACAAATTATTGCTTCGAAAAAAGCCTTTAAACATATCAGATCTTAATCTAACCTGACCAAAATATACATATTAGGCTTCTTCTTGTTTTACACTTTAAAAAATGAAAAGCCAACAAAACACTTGAATAATTCAAACCGTGCTGCCAAAAACAATAAAAAATATAAACAAATCTAAATTCGGATTAAATGGGCACCAATGATATTTTAGCACATTAATAGATAATACACAATATAATTGAGGTAGAAGAGTGAAAGTTACAACAAAGAGCAAACTCAAGAAGATGACTTCAAGAGTTTTGCATTATGACCATTATATAAGTTATAATAAATATATATTTAAATGTACATACTATTAAAAAAAAATATTTTTTTATGAATAATAGCGAGTAGAGCCAGCTCTGGATGATTTTTTTTTGTTTCTTCATCCAAATTATTAATTGATGTACATTTTAAATGATATCTTATCTTCTAAGTCCTAACAATACAAAAAGGTTGTTGTACCAAATAAGAGAGATCTCATTTTGTTTTTCTTGTATTGATATATAAGGTATTATTAAATTTTAGTTGAAGAAAAGAATAGTTTTTTAAGAAAACTAAAGGGATGTATTTTTCAAAAATCTCATCCATGGTTTTTACTCAAATTTTAAATAGATATTTGCATTTTAGGAGCCAATTAAGAACAAGATCTAATTTTGGTCTAAATTATACAACCAGATTTAAGATCTTGTCTTTCCCAGTAGCTTTTCTTTTTCTCCATCTATTAGATTATATCTTTGAACTCAACACGTTAATTTGTCATTTTAATTTTGTTTGAAACATTTTTTTTCATATTCGATTAACCATTTTTGTATTCTCCTTTGGGATTCTAATAGAGTGTTATTGTTGATTTTGTCCTTTTCACCTATTAGTATCTCTAAATATGAAGGTTCTTTCAACCAAAAAATAAGTTATTATGTACATAATTTGTAACTCAAACCAAATTCAAGGCTAAAACCATGACTTTCTTTTTGATTACCAAAGGTATGTCATTCTCTTGATGTGACAAGACATAGTTTTAGATGGTTCAGATACTATGACATAGGTATTGATAACTCTTGCATGGCTCTCAAGCAAAGTAAAAGATGAATAGCAACACAGACGTAGAAGAGTTTTTTTTTGTAAAAGATGATTTAATGATGTGGTCGATTTTTATCTAGAAAAAAGAATGCTAGGTATATTCCAGTTAAATTCTTGTTGAAACTTTTATTCCAAATAATATTAGTTTGAAAATATACTCAGCATTGTTTTATTTTTGTAAAGAAACAATTCAAATCTTTTGAAGATGTTTAACAGTATTCGACTAATATAATAGAAAATATTATTATATCTCATTAAAAACAAAATAAAATCACAATGAATCGACTCACATATTATTTAGTTAAAATTTGTTTCTCAACAATTTTTCTTATTGCGTTTAAAATATATTTGAAAAGCCTAAAACAGATATATATGAACTGAACTTATTATATATGCAAAACAGTTACAAAAAACTCTCTTTTTTCGTACATCCATCATAAATTTAGTTAATGAAAACTCAAATCAATAAAAAGAAAGGAAAAAGAAAAATAAATCTAGAGATGTGTCTTACGGATATTGTAACAACATATTTATATGGATCAATAAAAAAAAACTACTATCTATATTTAGAATTGGATTTTAAATGTCTAAAACATTAAACTCTAAACCGAAAAGCAAAGAGTTAGGTATTCAATAAAATTGCAAACTGAAACAGTCGACAAAAGCCCAAACGACAGTATGCTATTCCTTTTATACTAGAAAGAGACTACTTCACAATAAACGAGTTCTTAGGCAACCAAACCTGTAAGACATGATCCATGTCGAAGACATTATGCACCACACATTTCTCTCGGATACGACAACGTCGAAAATACCACAACAAAATAGTGCTTCGGAAAAAGCCTTTGAACATATCTTACCTTATCAAATCATACATAATTCAAACAGTGCTGCCAAAAACAATAAACAATTCTAAATTCGAAGTAAATAGGCACAAATGATATTTCAGCACATTCATAAATAACACACGATATAATTGAGGTAACAGAGTAGCAAGTTACAACAAACGGCAAACTCAAGAAGATGACTTCAAGAGTTTTGCATTATGACCGTTATATAAGTTATAGTAAATATATATATTTAGATAGATAGATGTACATAATATAGAAATATACAACATTGTTGATGAAATAATGGCGAGATGGAAAATTTCTGGTTTGCTTTTGTCTTCCGGGTTGGTTTCTTCATCCAAAGGTTGAAGATAGAAGATGAGGTTTACACTTGATTTTCCCCATCCTCCGGGATCAAAAGTCTCGGGATCTGACCGTGGTCAACGAAGTCAATCTTGCTCAGCCTTAGACAACATAGGACTTGCTCCGGCAGTTCTTCTGGTTTTTGAGCCTGTTTCATGTTCCAAATTCAAGATCTTTATCTACTATCTTCTTCAAGAACAAAAGATCATAGTCCGGTTTACATATACTTTGTATCATACCTGGATGGTTAAGCCGAGATCAAGAGTTCCGTTTTTCAGTCGATCTCTGAATGCTTCAAGTCCTTTTCGTGATATGTAGCTGAATCGATGTACATCCAAATCAATCTCAAAGTAGTTTGGACCCTGCGGAGAGGTAAATGCAATCGTTACTTAGGTGCAAAAGATGACTAATTTTGTGTCTTTAAGAGGTTTTGATGGTGCTAAAACCTTAAAGAAGTTGTGTTGAGGACGAGAGAGGACGGGTTTTTCATTGTAAGCCTGTACAAGCTTCTTTTCAGTAGAGCTTAGGGCTAGATCTTCGGGGTTAACAAGTCCAGCTACTATCTTAAGCCTTTCACGGAAAGCAACGTTGCTGTCTTTAGCAAACCCTTTTACCTTCTCCATCTCATCATTGACAAGTTTCTGTTTTGAAAACAAAAAGAACTCGGTAAGCATTCAGATCAATCATGGGATGTGAGAAATGTAAAGGAAAGGCTTTTAAACCTTGATGCTGTCCTGATACTGCTGAGAGGTTTCTTTTTCGTAATTGTCTCGTAATTTAAAGTAAAGTACAATGCTCATGCCTTCTCCATCACTGTCGCCAAGGAACATTGCAGCAGGATAGGTTGGTAACTGCCAGTGAGGCACAAAGGTCATGATCATTTACACATATATGCATATCAAACGCTACTACATGCTTCTTATGAAAAATGCACGAGCAAAAGTTAGTGACAAACCAAAGATGACGAAGCAGTTGTTGAGTGGTGGTTACCTGAATGTTGACAACAAGAAGAGCGGGGAGCTTTGCCTCGGCTTTGATGTTTGGAAGCTCAATGTGTTGGGCGATATGATCAATCTTCCTTGGACAGACAAACAAGTCAACACCAATAGGAGTGTATGGACACTGATTTGGAGCTGGGGATTTCTTTTTGTCTCTGCAAACATCATTCTTCAACAGTTACGGACAAAGCGGTTTCTAGTAAAAGATACATAAAAGGAGTGGTGAAAGGTGTACTTGAAATAGGTTTCTCCACGGAGTTTAAAAGTTGAAGGCGGTATCTCACACCAACTTCCGCTGGACTGCTTTTCTCTGCCTGAGGAAGGAATTGTAAATCCCGCCTTTGGACGGTACAGCAACTTACGTTGCTCAGTAACTTCCTCACCATCACACGACCTCCTCTTGAAAGAAAGCCGATAAACAGCAGATTTTCGTTTCTGAGATGTGGGTGAGTTTAGAGTCTTGTCATTGAAACTAACTGTTGGCATCAATCGGCTCAGACTGGTTCTCAGAGTTTTCTCTTGAGAGTTCCGTTTCTGTTCCTTCAAGCCTTTAAAGCTTGCATGGTCCATTAGTTTCTTCTTGTTGTTTCCAGTAAGAACAGAGAGACCACTCGGATCCTTGTACATCCCTTTTGTCACATACTTCTCGGTTTTACTCCCATCTATCTTCAAGTAAGTCTCGTGGTATTCTTCGTACTTTCCTTTCCCATCCACAATGCACGAAGAAGATTCAAATTGAACTACTTGACCATTTGGTATATTACCCGTCGCACCACCCGCTGATGGTGCTGATGGCACATTTTCTGCTAACTCACCAAAAGAAATTCAGATCCATATTAACATTACCAAAATTGTTCCTCTGATTGTATATTGATTTCAAATGAGCTTTTACAAGCTCCATAAATACTAAAAATAATGTAGATTGACATTTACCTTCAGGTAAGCTGATGAAGTCCTCATCCTCATCCGAATCAAGAACACTGACAGAGTCAAACCATGCATCATCTTGCGAGATAGCTGCAACAAAACGACTTATAATGTCAAAATCTACTCTAATTATCAACATTATATGATCTACCATAAGCTGGTACAGAACAACTTACCAAAAGAAACTCGGCTCCCAACGTCACTAGGCCTTCTAATATTAGAATGAGGAACAATATCAGACACTTTAGAAAAGTGTTTGGAAGATCTACGACGGCCTTTCCTCCGAGGCCTAATCGCTCTTGAATGGGTTGACACACATCCACCCATTTTTCTACAGTTTTATTTAGATCCTGTTCAAAGAAACATGTAATGTAAGTAAAAAATAAGAAATCCAATGCCTGCAACATATAAACACAAGCTTTCAAATAAAGATAATTAAAGACAAATGCATCCCCACATAGAGAAACTAGTTGTTTCTTCCTGTCTTATTACTAACATTGGGACCAAGTTTAAAGAATCAACAACCAAGTCAATACAAAGATCTCTCAACTATAAAATAAATAATGTAGCCAGCTCAAAAGTGTACCCAACAAAACCAATTACAAGAGTAAGTGGGACACAATAACATGTAACAACAACAAATCTCAATATTAAAACTATACTCATAAGAAAATCTCAAAGATTATAACCAAACAGAGAATTCTCAAAGAACAAAACTAACACTATTTATTTACCCCTAAACCAAAAATTCAATATCTTCATGACAATACACTAATTGGTAAAATTCAATCACTTTCAGTTTCTCATATAAGAACATTTTTTTCTCATATAGTTGAAACATAAACATATGACTTAAAAACGTCAACATCGGTCAGAAAAACATTGAATTTGAAGATTGCAGAAACAAGAAACAGAATTTATCAAATAAAAAACCAAACTTTTTTTTTGTAACATCTACTTTAATTATTAAAAATCAAAACTTTATTCAAATAATCAGGACACTACAAAAAAAGACGCAAACTTTACGAATTTATGAAGATCATGATTGATCCATAGCTGAATTGGAAAAGATCTGAATCCATGAATGATTCACAATGTAGAGACTTTAAAGAAGAATTAAAGCATGTACGAGATCGAAATCGATGAATCTTGATTTGGGTACCTGAGAATTTTAGGCATGATAAAGGGCAGTGCCCTTTTTGTGAAATTGAATTTTTGGAAGAACCCAGGAAGAAGAAGAAGAAGATAAGCAGAATTAGATTTTGAAAACCCGATAATATCGGATCCGGGTCACGGATTTAGCTTTCCCTTTGTCTGCTTTCTCTGTAAAGGAAGAGAAAGAGGGAGGAAACGAGAGCGAGGAGAGAGATAATTTTTCTTTGGTTTTTTTAATTGCAAAGATTTTTTGGAATCATAATTATTATTTGATAATTATAGGATTAAATTAATTACCTAATTAAAGTAATTTTTGCTTTGTTTGGGAAGATTTGGGGTTTTAAAATTGATAAAATAAATACATTAAAATCACTAAACACCCTAAACTCAACTGTTATTGGCTAGTAATGATTTTAAAATATTAAAATCAATAAATATTTGAACAATTTTTTTTAAAATTCATAAAAGAGTTGGTTCAAATATGTCCGCATGAAATGTCTAAGATTTATATTTAGGTAATCCATTTGATCACACATAATGGAAGAACAAGCACAAAAAAAAAACAAAGTTTGGTTTTATGCTTTTATTATCCTTTGGTTCTTAAAGAAATCATTTGAATCAAAACACTTTGCATGGGAAAGATCTTGGTTTATGAAGACTGTGGTTTAAATTTGATAAAATAAAATACAGGGGTCAAATATAAATTTAGTAAAAGAATTAGGGGTTAATCTATAAATTATCAAACCAGAAGTTTTTATACTCACAAGACGCGTCGTTACGATAGAGACGAAGAAGAAGTGAAGAAGACGAATCTTTCGTCAAAGTAGATCCGAATCCTAGTTTGATCTTGATCTTCCCGGCGAAGTAACCAAAATTCCGGTGAGTTTCTCGGCACGCCCTATCTCTTCTTCTTCATATCTGTATCAGGCTCTTAGTCGTTGTTCTGCTTCTCAATCTTGCCGGTGATTAATTTAGAATCGGTTTAATTTTGCGTGGCAATTTTGTTCTTGATTGATTCTAGTTATGATTAGGGTTTTAGATACAGATTCGAACTTATGGTGTTTATGATCCATCTATGTGGTTAATGATAATCTGTGTTGTGTTTTGGTTTTGTGATTAGTAAATGGCGTCAAGGAGAAGTGTACGGTATGCACAGCTTCCAGGAGATGAAGATGATGAAGATTATGGAAATGGTGTTGGTCGAAGGAGAGATTTCGATCCTCGTTTCGATTATACACCGAAAACATTTGATAGAGTACCATGGAAATCAATAGCATTAGCTGTGTTTCTTCTGTTCCTTGGTTGTTTGCTTCTTCTTTTGTCGTTTTTTATCTTTATTGGTCACATGGAAGGAGATAGCTCTCAAGGTTATGCTCTTCTTGTTCTTGGGATCCTTACTTTCCTCCCTGGTAAGAGTTCGAATTCTTCGTCTATTTTTTGTTTCGTTTATTGAGTTTCTTTTGTTGTTTGATACTTAATTCATAATGTTTGATTCGAAAGCCTTTTTGGAATCTGTTGTTTAGTGTGGAGAATGAGTGAGTTAGATCAACTAAAGAAACAGATTGTATTCTTTGCTCTTGAAATGATGTTCTCTTTAGGTATTTGTGCCTCTGAGTCTGAGTTTCTTCAGTTGTTTTCTTGAGTGGATGATGTTTGATTCAAAAACCCTTGTGGAATCTGTTGTTTGATGTGGAAATTGAACGAGTTATATCAAGTAGACAATGCTTGAGTTCTTCGTCTGTTGAAATTATCTACTCTTTCTTCATACTTATTGCTTGGAATCTGTTGGTTGATGTGGACTGTGGAGATTGAGTATTGGATCAACTAGACACAGATTTTGTTCTTTGTTAAGTTGAAATTATGTTCTCTTTATCCATTTATGCTTCTAAGTTGCTCCATATTGCTGGGTGCATGATTCGAAAACAGAATCTGTTATTTCACGTGGACATTGAGTGAGGTGGATCAAGTAGACATAGCTTGTGTTCGTTGTCTGTTTAAATCATCGTCTCTTTGTTTGTTCTCTTTACCTATGTATGCTGTGAGTAAAACAGTGATTTTCATGGCCTTGACACATTTCACAATTGTGGCTACAGGTTTCTACGAGACCCGGATTGCTTACTATTCGTGGAGAGGAGCTGAAGGGTACCGTTTCGCTGCAATTCCCTCTTACTGAACTCAAGTAACTCGAGAAGTCAAGAATATTGTGCATAGAAAAGTTTTAGTGATTGTAATCCAAAAAGTACTACTAGACTTGAGCTGTTTCATGAATCTACTGTGTAGAATCTCCTCTAGTTGAGTTCTGACAGATAAAAGCTTGGATTATAGAGATACTACACATATATTTTGTTATATTTTGTTGATCCATTTTGTGAATCTTGTTTAACTTCGTTTGTTATCAAACTCTTGTCTTT
The DNA here is from genome assembly GCA_905216605.1 of Arabidopsis arenosa. Classification (NCBI taxonomy): domain Eukaryota; kingdom Viridiplantae; phylum Streptophyta; class Magnoliopsida; order Brassicales; family Brassicaceae; genus Arabidopsis; species Arabidopsis arenosa. The sequence continues at coordinate 4,120,609 of LR999455.1, read as the reverse complement.
TAACTTCGTATTTCTTTAGTGACAATTATATAAAACATTGGAGGAAAGAAAAATTTGTAAAGTTTTAACTTCTCAATATATTTAATTTTGTTGTGAAATGTTAATTTGACTTATTTATAGAAGAATATGTGACTATACTTTACAATTTTGGGAAAAAAAACTCACTGTCTATTTTCTATTTAGACATTTAATATCTTACTTTTTTTTGTTGGAAGAAAAATATTTTATTTAATTATATTCGGTCGAAAATACCTTATTTTAATATTATTGGTAGATTCAAATATCTGATTTAACGGTCGTTAACTGACGTTACAGTATCAGTAAACAACGTTAAATTATAACGAGAAAAATAGCCGAAAATATTCCATATGTTTATGTTTGGACTTTTAATACCCAACTTTTTGGTTGGAATAAAAATACCTCATTTAAATATTTTTTGTCTAAAAATATCTCATTTTTGAATTATTAATAGATTCAAATTCGTGACTTAACAGCCGTTATAGATCAGTAAACTGCGTTAAATTTTAACTTCAAGTGTATAAATAAATATATTGCTTGATCTGGTGGTAACACGTATGTTATTTAACCCGCATAGAACTTCTTTTGATGTCATATTTTCTTTAATGATGGACATACAAATTTAAATACATTATTTTCTTCACTCCTACAAATTTAAATACATCATTTTCTTCATTCGTACAAATTTAAATAAATCATTTTCTTCACTTTTAAAAGCATCGTTAGAGTTAGAAGAGTCTTTGTGATAGTGATCTTTGATGATAGAATGTAACTATTCTGCAATTAACACATGAGAGATTGGGACAAAAATGACGACGACGATGGATTTGTCATTTTTGTGGTCGTGGAGTAGTTTAGTTGCGGAAGTGGAGAAGAATTTAGGTAAAAGAGGAGAGATGAAAGAAATGGTTCGCGAAAGATGGAGTTTTGATCGTATTAACGCCAGTAATATTAAATAAACTACTTGTTACCACTAGACCACATCAATATATTTGTAAAATTTTGAATAAAAATTGTATATATCTATTTATATACACATGGTTAATAGTTAACATCGTTAAATAATTCTGTAATATCTGTTAACGATTGTTAAGTCGCGAACTTGAATCCACCAATAATTCAAAATGAAGTATATTTAGACAAATATATTTTAAATGAGGTATTTTTCTTTTAACCAAAGAGTTAGAGTATTAAAATTCCAAAAATATATAGATTGGATATTTTTCGACTATTTTCCTGTTATAATTTAACGTCGTTTACTGATACCGTAACGTCCGTTAACGACCGTTAAATCAAAAGTTTGAATTATTGAATCTACCAAAGATAAGATATTTTCCGACCGAATATAATTAATGAAGTATTTTTCTTCCAAACAAAAAAGTAAAGTATTAATAATTAAACGTCTAATAAAAAATAGATGGATATTTTTCGGGTTTTTTTCCAATTTAAAAACCTGAAAAACTAGTAATTTTTTTTCAAACAAAAACAGAAATGGCCCTAATTCAAACAAGGGCTTGAAATTGCATTAAATGTTTTATCTGGGTTTTGTGGTTTCTTGATTCGTCATTACCAATTTTATTATGAAGACTTAAAAACCTGACTCAGCTCTGCGTCACCTACGAGTTGGAATCTGACTTCCCAAGAATTTCTTCAGATTACATCGTAATTTACTTTTTCACATATATTAACGATTCTTCTCTCGCTCTCTTTCTCTATCTATCAATCAGATTCTCCTTGTTTCTGTATATTTCTTCGCTCTTTGTTTGAACAATTTCTCTGGGTTTTTGATTTCTGGGATCTGCTCCAAGAGGGTTTTCGAAATTAACAAGCTTTATCGGGTAAAATTGACTTTTTCATGTTCGTAAAGTTTATCAATTTCGTCTTCTAAACTCAAATTGTCTACTAATTTTCGGAAAAATCAGAGAATTTTTCCTTTGATTTGTCTTTCCTTTGTAAGTCTGTGCCTCTGTGGTTTGGTTTTAGACTAAAACCACAATTATAAAGTAGTTTATGTCGGTGGTTCTTGTCAGGTTTCTTACAAGCTTCTGGTCGGTTTAGATTTATAGTTAAAGAGAAACCAATCCCACATTTGATGAAATGAAATTGAATTGAAGAGTGGTTTTGATTTGAGCAAGTTAATATCTTTAATCCTCTAAGGTTTGGTTTAATGATGTTTTTGTATAGGGAAGTTGCTAAGAGAGCTTACTTATGACTTTGATGTTGAATTTGGTACAGGAAATGGATCATTCATCAAATAGATTTGGGAATAATGGAGTGGAATCGATTTTACCGAATTACAAGCTTGGTAAAACTCTTGGAATTGGATCTTTTGGGAAGGTGAAAATAGCAGAGCATGTTGTCACAGGGCATAAGGTTGCTATCAAAATCCTCAATCGTCGTAAGATCAAGAATATGGAAATGGAAGAGAAAGGTATACGAACACCGTTAGTTCTAGCTTGGGTTGTTTCTGGAACAAAATGACTTGCCTTTGATAATTGAATATCTCTTCCTATTGCTTGAGAGGTTATGTATATGTGCTTAGAAGTTACTTTTAAGTTTCTTGTGGCTAGTTTGATGAATTAAACGGTTTGCTTGTGGTTTTGCCGGTAAATTATCGCTTTGAGCCTTCTGTTCCTTTTTTTTTTATCTTAATGTATGTTTCTTCCTTACAGTGAGAAGGGAGATTAAGATTCTACGATTGTTTATGCATCCTCATATTATTCGGCAATATGAGGTAATAGAGACCCCAAGTGACATTTATGTTGTCATGGAGTATGTCAAGTCGGGAGAGCTCTTTGATTATATTGTTGAGAAAGGCAGATTGCAAGAGGATGAGGCTCGTAACTTTTTCCAGCAGGTTTGTTTTCTCTTACCACAACCAGTGTGTTTGTAGCTTATCATGTCTTCTCTGAGTTTGAGCGTTATTTGCGTTTGACTCATATCCGAGCAGATAATATCTGGTGTAGAGTATTGCCATCGTAATATGGTTGTCCATAGGGACCTGAAGCCTGAGAATTTACTATTGGATTCAAGGTGCAACATTAAGATTGCAGACTTTGGGCTGAGTAATGTGATGCGAGATGGTCATTTTCTAAAGACAAGCTGTGGAAGTCCCAACTACGCTGCTCCCGAGGTATTTAGTTTAGTAAAGTTACTGAATTCGTTTTTTCTACTTCTAGTTTCTCTTATGAGTATCAATCTGTCACATTAAATTTCAATGAATCATCTCTTACTACATGTTGTAGGTTATATCAGGTAAATTGTATGCTGGACCTGAAGTAGATGTATGGAGTTGCGGAGTGATATTGTACGCTTTATTATGTGGTACTCTTCCATTTGATGATGAAAACATTCCCAACCTTTTCAAGAAAATAAAGGTACTGTACGTTATACTTTGATATAGCTTAAAGAATCTTCTAAATCAAATTCGTATTTATGTGAAGTAACTAGGTGTAATTTTCTCTTTAGGGTGGGATTTACACTCTTCCTAGTCATTTATCATCTGAGGCTAGAGACCTGATCCCAAGGATGCTTATAGTTGACCCAGTGAAACGAATCACCATTCCTGAGATCCGTCAACACCGTTGGTTCCAGACTCATCTCCCTCGTTATCTTGCTGTTTCTCCACCAGATACAGTAGAGCAGGCTAAAAAGGTTGGTTTCAGCGCCATTTGGATATTAGAAGAGTCACTTGCGGTGATAGTAACAACTTCTCTTATATATTGCAGATCAATGAGGAGATAATTCAAGAAGTGGTTAACATGGGGTTTGACAGAAACCAAGTTTTGGAATCTCTTCGCAACAGAATACAAAACGATGTATGTAGTTTCGGTCTGTAATGCTTTTAATCCCCTAAACTAGTTCCCAATAGTCACTGAAATGCCACTTGCTACTTGTTTCAGGCTACTGTTACATACTACCTGTTATTGGATAACCGGTTCCGTGTTCCAAGTGGCTATCTAGAATCCGAGTTTCAGGAGACAACAGTATGTGTTTTTCTTTTTTCTCAGTTGATAGCTTTCCAACAATAATATCTCAAAAGCGCCACAAAAAGGATAATTCTTTTATGACGTGATATAGTGAGCTGGTTAAAACCGTGGTTTCCCTCTGATTTTCAACTAACATTTTCACCTTTTCAATTTTACTCATCTAGGACAGTGGTTCCAATTCTATGCGCACACCTGAAGCGGCTGCTTCACCTGTAGGCCACTGGGTTCCTGCACATGTGGATCACTACGGGTTGGGAGCAAGATCACAAGTCCCAGTTGACCGAAAATGGGCTCTTGGACTTCAGGTTTGTTCCTCACCATAAACTCGTCTGAATGCAACACACAATCAGATATCTGTTTGTCTTTAAAGGATCATCAAGTTATTTGGAAATCTGGACATCTTAAAATTTGTTTTTCTTGTTTTGAATGAGTACTCTTTGCCTCTACATACCCAAATCGATACTCAATCTGTTACCATGCTATTTTGAACAGTCCCATGCGCATCCTCGTGAAATCATGAATGAAGTTTTGAAAGCTCTTCAAGAACTCAATGTGTGCTGGAAGAAGATTGGTCACTACAACATGAAATGTCGATGGGTTCCTGGGTTTGCTGATGGTCAGAATACTATGGTCAACAATCAGCTGCACTTCAGAGATGAATCCAGCATCATTGAGGATGACTGTGCCATGACTTCACCCACTGTCATCAAATTTGAACTTCAGGTAACTGCAAACGCACACATATATTTGTATCAACAATATTCCTCGAAGAAAATGAACAACTGCCTAGTTTGGTTTGGTAGGGTAATGAATCCAACGGTTTTACATTCCCAGAATTGTGCTGGAGCAAAGACTAAGATCTGCTGTTGTTATACCCCACTAGTATTTAGGTTTCTTGGTTATTTCTCAGTAGTTCACCAAAACTAAATCGGCTAGGCGTAGTAGACTAACCGTTTTCGAACAAGTGATTACATATTATTACACTTTCCTGAGTTCACTTTTGATTTTGAAACAGCTATACAAAGCCCGCGAAGAGAAGTACTTACTGGATATCCAGAGAGTTAACGGTCCTCAGTTTCTCTTCTTGGATCTATGCGCCGCCTTTCTTACAGAGCTTCGTGTGATCTGACGCTTTTACTTATTTGTTCAAAACATTTTTTTCTTTCATGTTCAATGGTTTGTAATAGTAGAGAACATAATATAATATGTGGGTGCAGTGTTTACTTTGCCGGGTTACTTTTATATACCTGGATTCTAAGTTAAACTCTACTGTAACAGTAACTATCATTTCTTCTTTTTTAGATGGTCTTTTAAGGTTTGATCATGTGTACATAACTTAGTTGTTCGAAGATACACTCAGATTTCTTAAATCTTGGCTACAAAACTCTGTCTATAATGAAAAAGAGATTCATTCTAACAATATTATTTCTCCTCTGATGCCAATTTTATACAATGTTTATATGAGACACATTATACATGTAATACTTCACTTTCAACATTGTATGCAAAGTCCCTCAACTCCATTTCACAAAAATTCAGCCACCCAACTTAACTCCTTAGCATCAATACAAGATATGGAACAAAATATTAATCCAGAACATTGGAGAGCTACTTTGTGTGGACAACGCTTCTTGCAAACGGAGCAAATAGGTCGAGACATATGATGATTGTTGGACCGAACATCTATACGGTTAGCACCGTCGGACAATAATATACCGGGCTTCAAGGATAAGTCCACCCCTAACATACATTGAATGTGTAGGGTAACACAGCAATACTCATCACACATATAAAACCGCTCCTTTGGATCTATTTTCCCCTCACAAACTTCACACCAATGCGTTGTGTTACTTGTCTCATCCCCATAAGAAAGAGTGACCATATGCTTATCATGCTTATACCTCGCCTTATGAGGTAATGTAGCACATTTGAAACACAGAGCGAAGTAGTCACACTCAATACAATTGAATGTTTCATTTCTGGAATGATGTCCTAGCTCTTTGCAAACCGAACAACTTCTTTGCTTCTCTCCCAGTTTGGGTGTTAGGAATAAAGGATGCAAATGACTTGGATGGACTAGCGGCTCAGAAATTGTGGCGCACTGCATGTGTAGCATAAAACGACATCCTTCTTTGCCGCACTCATAGAAGAAACCAGCTTTGCACAACCAAGGACAAGCAGAACATGTATGTTGGAAATAAGACTTAGAAACCAGAATTGAGGAAGAACGAAAGTTGCAGAGCCGTAGAGAATCTACTGCACTTGAGCGAAAAACCGCCTAATCCCGGGTGCAAGATAACCAAGACGGCTCACTCCAGGGTTCACTCTGCTCTCAATTGAATTGTGCACTCAACTCAAAAGAGATGAAACTCTCAAACCCAGAAATTTAAATAAAAAGGAAGAAGAAGAAGATGGAAGAAGAGAGTGAGTTTTTCATCGTCTGATCAAAGACCAAAGTCCTTCTTATATAGGCACAAATCTCAACTATTCACGAGAGATTTCAGCCCCCAAATCTTACTCTCATAATCCCACTTCTTCCTCAACGTTGCAAAGGCGGTGAGAAAAAGTTGCAGTCATGATTTTGACTTTTTCCTTTTTGTGAAGAAAGAGATTTCATCAAAGCTTAATTATCAAAAAACCAACGTGGATTATAGAGCCCATTTCGAAAACATAAGGCCCAAAATAATTTGAAGAAACATACCCAACAATGTATCCTTATGATAGTCCATATGTCTCAACCTTCCAAACAACAACAACATGGGAACTTAACTATCATCAGATTAATATCATTCCTTCGTTTGACCAACTTGAACCGAGAATTCAGAAGTGAATAGAATTCTTGGTTTGGTATCCAGAATGATCTAACCTGAAAAAGGCTTTAGTCCCATTTCCTTTGCTGTGTCCAGGACCATTCGTCCACACAAGCCTTTCGTGAGAGGATCAGCTATATTCTTCCCTGATCTCACAAACTCTAGTGATAACACTCCACCTTCAATCAAGCTTCTTATTACTTTATGGCGCATACGTATATGCCTTTTCTTCCCACTATACAGCGCGTTCATCGCCACAGCGATCGGAGCTTGAGAATCACATCTCATTGACACGGAAGGACAAGGTCTTCCCATCATCGGAAAATCTGCTAGCAGGTTTCTTAACCACTCAGCTTCTTGACCTGCCAATTCAAGAGCAATTAGTTCAGATTCCATAGTGGAACGAGCAATGCAAGTCTGTTTAGTAGACTTCCATGCTACAGCTCCTCCACCTAATGTGAATACAAAACCACTAGTACAATTCACTTCATCATTGTCTGATATCCAATTAGCATCACAATAAGCTTCAAGAACACAAGGAGAGCCAGTATAACACAAGTTATAATCAATAGTTCCTTTTAAATATCGCATTAAACGACCAAGTGCTAACCAGTGATCAGAATTAGGATTATGAGTATATCTACTCAGTCTACTCACTGCATATGCAATATCAGGTCTTGTGCAATTCATCAAGTACATTACACTACCTATCACCTTAGCATAATCAGATTGTCTCACACTTTCTCCTCTATTCTTATACAAATGCAAAGACGAATCATAAGGAGATTTAGCACACGGTTCATCCCAATATCCAAATTTCTTGAGAACCTTTTCAATATAATGAGACTGATTTAAAGAAAACCCAGAATCAGTTTTTACGACCTTAATTCCAAGAATAACATCAGCTTCATTTAAATCTTTCATATCAAATTTAGAACTCAAGAAAGCTTTTGTTTCACAAACAATTTCTAGAGATGTTCCAAGAATAAGCATGTCGTCCACATATAAACATATAATGACGTACCTATGATCATGCATTTTAGAAAACACACACGTATCTCCAAAATTTGAAACAAAACCATTTTCATGCAAAGTGCTACTGAATTTTTCAAACCATTGCTTAGGGGCTTGCTTAAGACCATAAAGAGATTTTTTTAATTTGCACACTTTATGTTCTTGACCATGCACAATAAATCCCTCAGGTTGCACCATATAAATTTCCTCATGCAAATCACCATTTAAAAATGCAGTTTTCACATCCATTTGATGCACTACCAACTTATGAGCAGATGCAAGAGCAAACAATATGCGAATGGTAGCAATTTTAGTAACAGGAGCATAAGTATCGAAATAGTCTACTCCCTGTTTTTGCGCAAAGCCTTGAGCTACCAGCCTCGCCTTGAATTTGTCAATGGAGCCATCAGCTTTGAATTTTTTCTTTAGAATCCACTTGCATCTGATAGCTTTGCATCCCCTAGGCAAATCAACAATCTCCCAAGTGTGGTTAGTCATAATAGAATCAAATTCATTATTGACTGCTTCTTTCCAAAAACTAGCATCCACAGATTTCATAGCTTCAGAAAACGTTTTAGGATCTTCTTCTATTAAGAAAGCATACACAAATTCTTCACTAATCTCATCATACTCAGCTAGAAAAGCAGTAATGAAATCTGGACCAAAATCAGTTTCAGTTCTCATTCTCTTACTCCTTCTAGGTTCTTCACTATCATTAAGAGTTCTTTTAGCAGATGCATTACTAGGAGAAGCAAGTTCTAAGCTACATGCATTGCTAGGAGAAGCAGATTCTAAGTTTCTCTTAAAAGGAAACACATTCTCAAAATATTCAACATCTCTAGACTCGATCATGCTATCAAACTGCAAAGAATCATGCTTAAAAGTTAAACAACGATAAGCAGCACTGTTCAAAGCATAGCCAACAAACACAGCATCAACAGTCTTAGGACCAATGGTGTTTCGTTTAAAAGCTGGCAGTCCTACTTTAACAAGACACCCCCACACTCTCAAATAGCTCAAGTTAGGAGAATGTCCTTTCCAAAGTTCATAAGGTGTAACAGGAATTCCTTTATGAGGCACTTTATTCAAAATATAACAAGCAGAAAGAATAGCTTCCCCCCACATTTGATCAGGCAACCCAGAACTAATAAGCATAGCATTCATCATTTCTTTAAGGGTTCGATTTTTTCTTTCAGCAATGCCATTTTGCTGGGGAGAATAAGGTGCAGTTCTTTCATGAATAATACCCTCTTTCAAACACAAAGAATTCAGAATTTCATATTCATATTCTCCACCTCTATCAGATCTTAACCTCTTAATTTTTCTATCTAGTTGATTTTCTACTTCAGCTTTATATCTCATAAACATTTCACAAGCCTCATCTTTTGTTCTTAACAGATAAACCCTCGTATATCTAGAACAATCATCAACAAAAGTGATATAATAATGCTTGCCACCTCTACTAGTGGTGCTTTTAAAATCAGCCAAATCAGAGTGAATAAGCTCAAGCAATTCAGATTTTCGATTAATAGGATATGAAAAAGGTTTTCTAGCATGCTTTGCTTCCACACAAATTTCACATTTTGAGACATCTTTTTCCAAGTTATCAGAAATCAATTTAGCATGCTTTAGACGTCTAATAGAGTTCACATTTAAGTGTCCTAATCTGCCATGCCAAGTATCCATAACACTCACAAAGTAAGCAGAAGCACCAGCACTTTCATTCATTATTTCAAGAACAAAGAGATTTCCCTTACAAAAAGCTTTTCCCACATACCCCCCATTCTTAGTTATTACTAACTTACCAGCCTCAAGAGTTTGTTTAAACCCAGCAATCATCAACAAAGCACTAGAAATTAAATTCCTACGCATGTTTGGAACAAACAAAACCTTAGTCAAAGTTAAAACTCTTCCAGATGACAATTTCAAATTAACATCTCCAATTCCAGCAACTTGTAAAGCACTAGCATCACCCAAGAAGACATTATCACGTGGAGATTCATCAAGAGTTTTAAAGAGAGACTTCTGGCTGCAAATGTGACGTGTGGCACCTGAATCAATGATCCATTCCACCACGTCAATTGCAGCGTTTACCTCAGTGACGACAGCAATTAGGTCTTCCGTAAGATGAGCTTTGTTTGACTCCTTTTGCTGGAGCTTTGACAAATCGGGCACTGCGGAGTTCTTCGGCATTCTGAATCGTGATAGGACCAACAAATAATATATTTCGCTCAAGATTGTTGGAAATACTGCTTAGAACCAGAATTGACAAAGAACGAAAATTGCAGAGCCGTAGAGAATCTACTGCACTTGAGCGAAAAACCGCCTAATCCCGGGTGCAAGATAACCAAGACGGCTCACTCCAGGGTTCACTCTGCTCTCAATTGAATTGTGCACTCAACTCAAAAGAGATGAAACTCTCAAACCCAGAAATTTAAATAAAAAGGAAGAAGAAGAAGATGGAAGAAGAGAGTGAGTTTTTCATCGTCTGATCAAAGACCAAAGTCCTTCTTATATAGGCACAAATCTCAACTATTCACGAGAGATTTCAGCCCCCAAATCTTACTCTCATAATCCCACTTCTTCCTCAACGTTGCAAAGGCGGTGAGAAAAAGTTGCAGTCATGATTTTGACTTTTTCCTTTTTGTGAAGAAAGAGATTTCATCAAAGCTTAATTATCAAAAAACCAACGTGGATTATAGAGCCCATTTCGAAAACATAAGGCCCAAAATAATTTGAAGAAACATACCCAACAATGTATCCTTATGATAGTCCATAACACCGTCATATCCGCCCACTAGAGTGAGTAGATGTGGATGTATCGGGTGATGTATTTTTCGAGAAAGTTTTGCACATTCTTCGTGGAGAATGAAATCACATTGCATACATGAGTAAAAGTTACCGATATAGACGGGCATGATGCAAGCTTGACACATCTTATTCTCGTCGTAATCTCTGGCCATGTTATCATCAAGTCTCAAATGATGATGTTGATGACTTAAATGTTGTATGATTCCATCACTTATCGTCACAAATGGCTCAACTTCTTCATCTTCAACTTCTTCGGGCTCTCCCTCAAGTTCTACACCATCCCACACATTGCTTTGTGTGGCACATTTCGAATGAGCCACATACGAACAGCCCTCCTTGATACAAGAATATCTCCCATAATCATTGTCAATCTTTCTGCGACAAACACTACAAAACCAGTTTCCTTGGACAAAAGGAGTAAAAGAGATACAATGGTGATGTCGAGATATTTTGATGACATGTGTTAAGCTGAAACACCTTTGGTGGACCACAAAGTCACAAGGGGGACATATATACAAAGGAAAACTTGAATGTGTCAAGGCACAAAGGCTGCAAGTTAAAGAAGCCTGACTTGGAAACAGAGCAAGTGTATGCTCATGCCACTTCGGATGGTCTATAGACAAGACTGGTGGTTTCTTCGCACAGAAAAACTTAATAGCATAACCGGAAGCCAAGGAACAATAAAATATACCTCCGAGGTATTTATCACAACAATAGCATTCCCTGGTTATGCAGGTTTAAATCATGAGGTCAACGATGGATTTAAAGATTGGAGATCAAAATTCATTAATATTACATTTTATATTAGAATTTTGTTACATTCTTCTATCCTCAGTCGATTAACTCGCCTGATTCAACAACAATAGACAGAAAGAAGTACACCGATAAAACTAGTTCCCCGCGAGCAAAGGGTACATCTCGCGCCAAGACCACCCTTCACACATATCCATGCACTAATAAATTACAAAAGAGATTTCAAGTGTTTAAACGAAGAGTGCTAATTCTCTCAGAACCCTCAGATAAAGAACCCTAATCTGAGAACCAACTAGAAAACTACAAAAGAAGAAGATCCTAGAAAGAACTTTATATGTCTTGTTCTGTTTTGTTTATAGTGGCAAAAACTTTACAATAGCCGCAAACTCAACTGTATTTAAATTGTATTCAAATTAGGTACTTCAGTTTTGTTCGTTAAACCTTAAAACTCATGGTTTGCATCTTTTAGACATCTTCCAGTTTTGGTTTAGTTTGGTTAAAATCTGTAAGACCGAAATGTTCGGAATGAACTGATTTTCGTAATCTTCCTATTTGATTGAGGCTTACTTTTTCTTCTTTTGTCTATCAAGTTTTTACAAAACTTTATATAATAAGATACACATGTAATTTATCATTAAATGTTAAATTGAGTAAAATATTGTAGTTGTAAAATCAAGATACTGTACTACAAAATTTAGGGAGATAGATATTATTTTCCAAATATCTCTAAAATTATAAAATGAAATATCCTTAAAATATATATATATATATATATATATATATATATATATACCTCCGAGGTATTTATCACAACAATAATCGCAAGCCAAGCAACAATAAAATATACCTCCGAGGTTTTTATCACAACAATAGCATTCCCTGGTTTTAAGGCTCCCTCTTCAAAAGACAAGCTTAAGTAGATGCTTCGGATGAAGAGGGTGTTTGATCTCAAGTGGAGCCTTATAACCAGGGAATGCTATTGTTGTGCATAAAAAAAACAGACCTAAAAAAAGAATTTTTTTTAAAATAATATACTTTTTCAAAAATGAATTTTAAATAAAAACCAATTCCTTTATATATCCAGTAATAACCAAAAATGTTAACCAAAATTCAGATCGAACTACTTGGTATTCAAATATGAATATATAATTTGCAAATTTATTTAAGATTTCAGAAAATGATATTTAATATTTAAACATCTACTATACTTATATTTGAGACTCTTCAAATCTTTTGTGCACAACATACTAAATTCATAAATAAAATGTTAAAGTGGACTTCCAAAAATAAGACATGACATTAAAAGCCATTGACTATATAGAGTGGACAATCAATTTAAATATTTTACTTTTCTATTTATCTAGGTAACCTTTTAAATATGTAAATTATAAAAATCTAACAAATGTCACAAACATGATATGCATTTAAGTTAAGTTAATAATGAGATAATATATATTTATTGACTAAATCTCACGATGGAACCATATAAAACTCCATATCTCCATCTATTTATAATAACTCTTACCATCAATAAATATCAAAAACACAAAACTCAAACCTCAATTATTCTTAAAACCAAAAAAAAAAAAAAATTGTAATCGAACAGAAAATTGTTAGGATTCCAAGACATGAAGTTTACAACATTGACACTGCTCGTGCTGGTGATAGTAATCGAATTGTCTCCAACGTTGATCAGAGCCACGATGGTTGAAGGTCCGACCGGAGATCAGAAAGTGACATGCAATGTACTTGATGTTATGATACCATGTTTACTACCGTTAACCAATAAACTGATTATGCCGACTCCACATTGTTGTCAAGTAATGAGAGAACACGAAACGTGTTTGTGTCAATTCATAAAAGGCGGCGAGTGGTGGTCACAAGCACTTTTTAATTCTCCAAATGGTCAAAAAACTTGTAAAGCTTGTAATATTCCTTATCCTAAATGTTGAACCTCATGATGTCTATAAATAATTTTATTAATAATTATTGAGTGGATTTATTATGTTATAGTTTTTGATGGTGCAACATAATTTTTATTTTGTTAAAAACATACATAACCATCATTATAAGAAAGATTTATAGTCCTCAACCTAGACGGTTGCTATGGTCTCTAGATCTCAGATCTGTGATGGTTCTTTTAGAGGCGATCTCGCAAATGCCGGTTTGTGAAGTGATTGAGGGATATCGGTCTATGAGCATCATTCCTCCGTTATCTCATTTCTGTTTCCCGATCTCGCAAATGCCAATTTAGTTACTTTTTATTTTAATGCAAACAATTACTTCCTCCGTTTCGAATTACATGTCGTTTAAGGTTTTCTCACATAAATTAAGAAAACTATTAAATTTTCTGGTTTACCCATTAAAATATTTTATAATTTTTTCATTGGCCAAAACATTAAAACAGTAAGGATAAAACTGGAATTTTCACAAAACATGTGCATTGAAAATCTAAAACGATAACTATTATGAAACAAAATTTAAGTCCTAAAACGACAACTAAACTAAAACGGAGGGAGTACCAAAAAAGATAGTCAACGATGGATGTTGAGATGGAGATATGAATTCATTAAAATTACAAGGAGAAATTAGAAATAAAAGAGGTTTTCTAAGAAAATTGTCCATATATGTATTTTAGATTAAAGATTGTTAACACATAATTTTAAATAATTAAAATCCCATTCTACTTTCACTTTCCAAAAAAATAAATCATGCAAAATTATTGGAATTTTCTGAAACCATTGGAGAAAAAAGAAAACTCGACATTATTTTCTTTCGTCCTCTCGTTCCGCCGTCAAACTTTTCCGCAGACTCAATCTCTTCTTTTTCTTCAAATCTCATCTTCAATCTCTTCTTCTTTTTCAAATCCCAACCTTAGTTTCTTCTTTGAATCTAAGGCTAATCAAAGCGACAGATCCAAGAGCAAGGAAGCGAAGATTCAATATGGTTGATTGGAAGTTACTTGTGTGTCGTGTTATTGTATGAAATTCTGGTCAAATTTTTGGTTGAGCTAGAGTAAAGTATATAATATGTATTATAAATTTCGTAGAAATATGAAATCGTAGAATATAAATGACTTTTAGATTTTTTAGACTATGTAGAGTGTATAGATCACACTCTAAATTTCACAGATCACGGGTATAGAATACTATGATTCGCACTCGAGAGTACCCGTTGATAGCATAAATCTCTTTAATTGTAGTTGAATCCACTAATATCTTCAAGTCAATCCAAATGCGTTGAGAAAGCATACCAATCCGCTGGTGTATACACCATCTTCACCAATTAGGAATAGTCTGTTGTAATGTTATCGTCGTTTGTTATTTTTTTTTGTTCAAGCATGTACATTATGATCCATATGAGTGATTCTAATTTTGAGTGTAGTGAGGGAGAGGCTAGTACATTTCTAGCCCCCATATTTAATCTTTACTTCGTCTTGGAAACAAAACTACCCTAAACTAGAAAGGAATCTATACTCTTCGAATAAGCATTTATATAACACTAATTTCCTAAAAAATCCGTAGACAAAGAATGTGGTAAGAGTATGGGTTTCCAGCCCTTGATCTCTAACTTGTGCTAATTTATCTTGATTATTATGCAATTTATTATTTAATTTCTTATAGCTTTTCATATAGTATGTCATATATTTATGGGAAATTCCTTGCCATAATTGATGTTGGTACCCTAAAAAAAAGTAAAATAGATTAAAGAAGATTGTTGTGGCTGAAAAAAACCATATGTGATGAAATCTTAGAAATGGCCTACGCTTTTAATGCTAGGGGGCATTCCCAAAATGTATGATTAACTGTTTCTTCAATCTCTCCACATCGAGCACATTCAAATTTTCAAGGGAGTCTTCTATGCTTAAAAGTTCAAAGTAACCGTGAAATAGGCAAATAGCCCCTTATTGCTTGCCATATAAAATGTCTTATATTTTAGGGGACATTTTAACTTTCAAGAGTGCGTTTGGAGTGCTAGCAAACTTTAGTCGCTGATTAGTCGTCAAAGAAACACTAATAATTTGGCGACTATTTTACGTCTACGTTCAGAAGACCATATGTTCCATTGAGTTAACCGTAACTTAGTCGTAAATCAGTCATCAAATTTTACGACTATTTGACGACTAACATACGACCAAAGTTTCTTTGGGTTATATAGTCGTACATTAGTCGCCATTTAGCGACTACATTAACGACTATCTATTTTAGCGACTACCGATTTACAACTACTCGTTTTAGTCGCCAAATAGTCGTTAAACTGGCTTTAACGACTACTCTACGACTAATATAGTAGGCGTAAAACAGCTGTTTTCTTGTAAGCGCTTGATGATCTCTTTCACTAAATTCATGTTCTACAATAGTCAGTCCAACTTGATATGGAGGAATTCATAGCATCTCTTTTAATCATACCTATTTTTAACCAGAGAGTAAGCCGAAGTCTTACTAGTACTTTACTGAAGAAATCTTTTGGAAAGTAAGAAAACATTCATGAGAAAACACAAAATATTTGACGTGCCATTGTATCAATATTTGTTTTTGTTATTGTCATGGTACTTTGATTAAGACTAACTTTGATTCTAATAATTAATTCATGTTAAGAAAATTATGTTTCTGAAAAAAAAAAAAGTTATGCAAACGTAAATAAGAAACTTGAAAAGCCTAAAAAAGAGAAGAATATCTCGCTCCACTCATTGCTCCAACATATATAGCTAGTTTAGTTAGGGTTCTTCTGATCAACAAAAACTTCTGTAGCTGCACGAGAAAGCACACGAAAGTGAAGCCTCGAAGCAAAACGATCCCAAAACAGTCCAATTTGGTCGCCTTTTCTCAAACCTCTCCTACGGATAAAATACATTCGCCAGCCTCCGTTTAAAACATAACTATTCAACGTTGTCCATCTCTTTAGAATCAGCTCGAACGTAGAATCAGTGTCGTGGTCGTACACATCGACCGTGATTCCTAACCCTTGTTGGACATTATTTTTGTCATCATTGTTTAGATATTTGATAATGTGATCCTCAATGGGGCCAGTAGGAAGAAGAAGACGGCTAAGTTGGCCAAGATCGCTATTTGTTAGTTCTTTCTTGATGATCCATGGATCTTTGAAGAGTGTTAGTTCTGTTGAAACACCGTACCATTCTTCCTCTGCCTTTTCTTCGTTCGAGAGATACCTCATTCGTTTAATCTTTCTTTCTTCTTTGGTCGAGTTGTCATCGCTTGGTCTGCAAGAAAACTTGGGATCATCATTAGAGTTCATCTTCCTCTTATTAGGGTTTTCACAAGACGACAAACAGAGAGTCGTGGAGACCAAACTCTTTTTAGGGTTTTTCGATGACTTGCCGTGGAACAAGGGAGGCATCTTCATTGCCTCGGATGCCAAGGATTGGAGGTCTTGTGGTATTTTTTGGATCATTCTCGTTTTCGATTGGTTTGGACCAGAAGTATGAAGACGTCGTTGAGATTATTATATCTTCGACTCAATTTGAGACAGGAATATAAGATGTAAATGCAAGAGGCTGCATCTTCATAAGATATATATAATATATTAGCCAACTTTGGCTTAACTTTTTTTCAGGTTTTTTTCCTATTTAGAAAAAGGAAATTCATTTGTTATCGAGAAAAAAGAAATTGATTTATATTTTAGTTTCGTACATTTATGTAAAAAGTACCTTTTTATTTATTTTTAATTCTCCGTCTAAAATATGAAGCTGTTATTTTCCATATATATTAGGGTTTGGGTTTCCTTTCTAATGAGAAGATTCCGTGCTTCCTAGGTCATGAGTGTGCGTCTTAGACTTTTGTTGCCAATTATCTCTATTTGCGGTGAATCAATGTTCAGATTTAATATGGTTGGGTTGGTTCAATCATTTTAATATAGGTGGTGGTCATGGCGAGAGTATTCTACAGTATTTAGATGGGCAGCTAGTTTCCTTCAAGTTTGGAGAAACTTTTCTTTTTTCTCCAACACCGGTAGATTCTTACGTTCCTTCATCATTCATCATATCGATTATTGTCAACAAAATCTCACCAACTTCTCCTTATGATAAAACCTAATTTTCCTTTTTTCAGAGTGTTTTTGGAAATTTTACTTTTTCCGTGGACCTCAAGTCTTGAATTGATTGAATTATATATATTGAATATCTAGTCATTGTGATTTCTTGTGTCAAAATAACGACTTTACATTTGATTTAGTTTTTATTTGGTTTCAATTATTATTTTTAATACTCCCTCTGTTTCATAATAAGATGTCATTTAAGGTTTTTGCACATATATTAAAAAAACAAATAAATTTTCTGTTTTACCCTTTATCTATATACTGTATCAATTTTTTTTATTGGTCAATAAATTAAATTAATAGGAATAAAACTGGAAATTTTACCAAATATATGCATCAAAAATACAAAACGACACTTATTTTAAAACAAAATTCAAAGCCTAAAACAATGCCTACACAGCTGTGGTCTAGTGGTAAGGGAGAATTGGAGAAATGTTGGAAGAAACTAACCCAAGTTCGATCCACCCTGGAAACAAAAATCACATATGTGGAAAGTCTGGATTTGAGCCAAAGGCCCAAACAGTTTACCTGGTAGTCAGTAACATGCAATCTGGCTACCCCTGGTATTAGTCGGAAAACATTCCAAACTCGGGACAGACAGTATAGTGGTCCTTCGGGGAGAAGTCCACTCTAAAGTACTTCGGTGTGTTTCTACCGGGGCTGACCGGATCAGCCGATAAGGTTTATCCAAAAAAAAAAAAAAAAAAGCCTAAAACAACACTTAATATAAAATGGAGGGAGTATGTCAAAAAAATTTTGGTTGGATGGAAAATTCTATAAAAAGTAACTCCTTTCCAAATGGGAGAATAATCTCTCCTAAATCCAGCCCAAAACCAGGCCCATCAGTTATTTAATTCTGAATAGATGTCGGCCTTTTAAGAAAATTAACACTTTCTTTGTCTCCTTTGTAAGAAAACTGTTAAACAAAGCTTTTATAATCGAAAATGTCGACGTCTCCGATTTGACCGAGTCAAGTCTCCTCCACAAGGTAAATCTGATTCTGTACATGAACGATTTTCGAATTCGTTTGATTTTTACTCAATATTACTCTGTGTGATCTTTGATTCAGGTGTTTCAAATTACGTTTGATTTAGATCTTCTTTGTTTATAAGAAAATCGCAAAAGTTGATTTCGTTTTGTTTGCTCGAATCTGTGACTCTGATTCTTTGTGGGCAATGTAGAATGTGGAATTTTAGGTTGTTATGTATGAGAAATTTGGAGTCTTTGATTCTAGTTCTGTCTGATTTAAGACATTAACTCTTTGTCATTCAGGTGGAAGAAGAACCCATTAGAGAAGGTTCATAAGAAGTGTCTGATGGAAGAAACCATAAGAGCAGCTTCACAAGAAGTTTCTGATGAATTCAAAACTCTTGTTAAAGCAGAAGATCTGAATTCTCTTAGACATTTGCAGCATCTCATGTATGTAAGCATTTCAAGTGTCTCATTTTCCTTATGGTGAAACAACTGCTGAATTTTATTGGAGCTTTTTTTAGTTTAAGTTTCTCCCAAACTGATGAAAATCTGTTGGAATCTAATCTAGTGAAGCATTTTAACATTGATCACACCAATATGAGTTCTTAAAGAGACTAAAAGTAAGGGCTTGTTATATGCAGTTGCGGTTAATGATTGCGGTTTCGCAGGTTGTGACGAGTCTTTTGTTTGAATGTTTTCATCTTTTTATCTCTTGCTGAGTTGGTTTATGTGAAGAACTTGTTATGTTGATTGATACTTTGATGATTATTGATCAAAGCTTTTGTGCCTATGTCCTAGATTGGGGAGGTTACAGGATAGCAATGCAGTTCTCTCTCATTACAACGACTTTGCGGAGAACTGCTTCGCTGATGTATCATTGGAATTCGCTAGAAACACCCGTCTTTTGAAATCGATGAAAGCTGACCTTGATTACATCTTCTTGAAACTAAGGTATGATCCTCCTGTTCTTGTATCCATTTCAGTTCTGATTCAAGACCACTTTAGATTCTTCTTATGTGGCTCACGAATCCTCTCATGATTTAGGAGCATTAAAAGTAAGATTTCGGCTACATATCCAGATGCATTTCCAGATGATTCTACTAGTGATGCTTTTGATCGAAGACCCGATCTCGAGTTGCCTCAGTAAGCGTTCAGAACACTCATGGTATGCTTCTCGATGAGAGAAACCAAAATACTAATCTGGAGACCATTTTATGTGTTTGCTTCGTGACAAAAAAATTTGTATTTTTTTTTATTTATTTCCTAGATAGGCTTCAAGTTACAGTATGTGTATTACTCTGATGTGTTCTTACATATCCTTTATATATTAAAAGAGTTAAGGGAGAAAGTGATATGGATCAAATTGAACCTAGAACTACTCTCTCAAATAAGAGATCAATTGCAGCACTTAAAGGTCGAATTCCACAAAGTTCTTTTGTTTACACAATAAGCTAACAGTCTCGAAATTAGGCTAATAAAATATTAAGCAAATTAAAATAAAACAAGCAATTAAAATTAGGCTTCAAGTTACATTATGTGCATTAGTCTGATGTGTTTTACATATCCTTTATATATTAAAAGAGTTAAGGGAGAAAGATATATTAATAATAACTTGTATAGAGATTAAGGGGTCGATTGTTTAACACCGTATGCTTTGCCTTTGAGTTTAAATTTTTGACCGTAGATTTATATTACACCGTATGATTTGTATTACTCTTTTTTAGAAGTACCTTACACATAAATTTAAAATTTTGACAGTAGATTTATATTAATATTACTAGGACTCAGGACCCCCGCGATGTCGCGGGGGAATATATTTCAAAAATCATTTAAAAAATATCAAACGAAAAAATCATAATGAATTGTAATAATTTTGAATTTTTTTAATAACAAATCAATATATATTTTACAAAAATTATTATAAAGAAAACCCTCACAAGAATTTATTAAGTATATTAATATTAGAAAAACAATAATTTGTAACTAAAAAACTATTCGCAAGTGCAAAAAGTATAAACTAATAAACCAAATATTACAATGGTTTGATAAATAAGCCAAAACGTTCAACGTCAAATAAAACAAATGCTATTGTGTTAAATTAAACGGTAACAACAATTCATTTAAATATATTTTAGTATTTAAATATTTTTTTAAAATATGACGAACTTATCCGAGAAACGCAACCGTAGATATCAAATATTCCAAAAACTGCAACGATTCGTCAATTATACCAAATGTTGCAATAATAGTTCATCAAATATATTAAAGATAACAATGGTTCGTAACACAAAACCAAAAGTTGCAATAATTCGTCAAATAATTCAAATGTTGAAACAGTTCAATTAAATAGTTACAATCTCATTTAAAAATATTTTAGTAATTAAAAATTAAGAATTAAAATAATAATTTATGAAAAGTTACCCCGAGAGACGCGGCGGTAGATAATTAAATATTATAGCTATTTATAAAATAAACTAAAAATTGCAATTGTTTGTGAAATAAACTAAATATATAAACCAAAGGTTGCAATTGTTTGTAAAAGAAACTAAATATTGCAATAATTCGAATAAGCGGTTTCAACTGTTTATGAAGAGTTACAATAAAAAACGCAACCGTAGAAAACATTCAGAATGCAATTTATAAAAAAAAATCGTAACCGTAAAATATATATTTTAATTAATAAAAACATTAACGAAAAGTTGTGATAAAAAGACGCAACCGTTCAGATGTGCAAATGGTATTTAGTAGATTGCTATTATATATAGATTAAAGAACACTTAATCTTATTGCAAATAGTTTGGATTCATCGACTTGCTTTCTTAAAAAACACTTAATCTTCTTCTTAGGAAAAGATGAAGTGATCCAGAAGTCAACTTTTTTTTTTTTTTTTCAAGTTTTTATGAAGTGATCCAGTAGTCAACTTCTTGGACAAAGATGTTCGTCAATATAAAAAGGATTATGGTGTTGTAAAAAGGACTATGAGTTTTTTTACATTATTCACAGGGTGAATTTTTAATATTTCTCATGTGCATCCCTTGACACTGTGGCAAATAAAAAATAATTGACATCAAATAAATGAAGTTACTTTTCTAGATTTCTACGATGATAAAAAGATTTTCATTCGTCTGTAAGTTTAAGTATCGGAATCTTTTTATATGAATTAACTTGCTTAAAATTCATATCATTTTTATGGTTTTTTTTAATAAAGAAAATATCTGAATTGTACGGATGGATAAATTTGGAGGCTAGTTCAGTTGGGGTAAAATAATCATTTACAATTACCTCGAAAATGATTATTATGCGTACAGTAATCGCGTTTCTCTATCACCGATTTACTGGAAAAAAAAATGAATCCAGGCAAAACGACCGACGTGGAAGCTGTCGGGGCCGCTGTGGGAGAAAGAGTTGAGCGTTTGATCTATGTGGACGTACGTTTCATATATTTTTTGGTCTCCTTGGTTTCGATTTGGTTCTTGTATCGCACAAAGTCGACAATCAAACTGGGGTAGTGCTAGCCGTGGTCAACATCATCTACCTGTTCGCCCAGATGTCTTACCTGAATAGAAGAAATAGAGGTTGCGAGGCAGCTGGCCAAGGATCCGAGAAAAATAGGTCAAAATGATAGATATGTGGTTGTTCTGAAAGGGTAGTGGGATTCCTTTGTTTTCTAGTTCTGGTTTATTTGGTGTTCATTAGATTTCATTTCTTTGGAAGTCTCTCAAATTTTGACTATTTTGGTTAAGTTCATCAAAAACAAATAGATTGTTCTAGTTACTTTCCCGACTGGAAGAAATGCGAAAATTGTCTGACCATAGTAGAGCGTGTTGAAGGGTGCAAAGACATGACATGCATGTATAGTGTCTCTTGTGTGCGTTTTTTTATTGTGTAAAGTGTGTGTTGGATACTTACTGAGATTGATTTGTTGTTTTGGTCCTCACATTCGTTGCAAGCACGAGTTCTGTTACATCTGCGAGGCTGCGTGGAAAAACAAAAAAGTGACATGTAAATGCCATCTCATGATTTTAGTTTTACAAAGCATTTAATATAATAGATATTTGAAATACTTAAATTTTGGTAATAAAGAAAAATTGAAATATCGAATTTTGGTAACTTTAGATATTAAAAATCTTTTATGGGCGTTTGGCAAATGGTTTTGTTTGAAATTAAAAGTGTTTGGTAATAAAGATCGTAAAATTAACAAAATCAAAAATAAAATAGTCATAGAAAAATGGTAGGATTGCTACATAAGTATTAATGCCCCTCTTCTAATGTATAGACGATGTGTAACACCTGATTTTTGGAAATATTATGGTGCAGAAAGGGTTTTTAAGTTATTTTATTTGGTTATGTATGTCACCGTCGCACGGAAGTGCATTTTTTTTTGGTTAAACATTTTGTGAGAACTACATAGTTAAACATGCTCAAACTAGAACAATTTTATGATAGAAAGCTATGATTTAAGAAAACATTACATGGAATTAACATGATCCACGACTTAGTGATGAGTTCTCTATCATCATAGCTCTTACATAAAAATTATAAAATTAATAATTACTTTAGTAATATTTTGGACATCAACAAGTAGGATAAGGAATACCACAAAATTTTAAGATCGCACGAGCTTGCGGGGAAGTGACATATTTATTAAAAACAGGGTTCTTAATGAAATCACAAAAACATGGTTGTTGTGCTTTCATTTTCCCACAACACTCTGGTGTTGGTTTATCTCCGTAAAGTATCGCTGGTATACATCCTGTGATCTCAATTTTGTCGCAAGCTTGATTCACCGAATTGATCGGAGCCAGAAATGAAACGAGGACTACAATAAATGTGATGCAAACTAATGTCGTAAACTTCATGTCTTGACTTTCTCTTCAATTCCAATGGGTTTGTTAAAATTTTGATTTACCCTTTTAGTGAGAGTAGAATTATTTAATATAGACGAGGATTTGAACTTGTAATTGAATAGTGTGAGATTGTGCAATGAATGTGTGGATTCTAATCTCAATACTTTTTTTCCAGTAAATAAATAATTTCTCTTTAATTAGAAAATATCAAATAATAAAGCAAACTATTCAATGTAAGTCAATGTTTAGATTTTTGTTATAATAGTTTTTTTTAGTTAAAATACTATATTATATTGAATTAATATGTTTTTAAAATATCAAAATAACTCTAAAAGTAATCCCCAATTTTAATCTGATTTTCCGATTAATCGCTAGCTCCATACCGATCGTCTGACTTGCGTCTAACGATTTTTAAAACAAGGGTTCTACTAGTATGTCAACATTATATTCTAAACAGGTATATACATGAGAAACTTGAAAAATAAACAAAAATTCGGATAAACAAGTTAATGTCTTTTCCGATATTTTATAAACTGGATGACTTATATAGATGTTAAAAAAAAAAAAAACTAGATGACTAATATGAAATTATTTTGATGTATTATTATGCTTGATCAAATAAAATATGGGAAAATGATTAATATCAACCCCAACTTTTTTATAAGGTATTTTTCAGCTCATACTCCGATCCTTTGTAT
Source organism: Arabidopsis arenosa (assembly GCA_905216605.1). NCBI lineage: Eukaryota > Viridiplantae > Streptophyta > Magnoliopsida > Brassicales > Brassicaceae > Arabidopsis > Arabidopsis arenosa. The sequence goes on along the minus strand of LR999455.1, from coordinate 4,096,643 downwards.
TTATTAACCCGAACTCATAAATATTTTAAATAATAAACCTAAACTATGACTAATTTCAACGTATACTCGTTATTAAATAATTGTCATGAGACCATCTCCATTCATAAATTTTTGATGCGTGTCTTTCACTTAACAAAATATTAAAATTTAAAGATATTTTTATTTTTGTGTCTTAAATGTCTCGCTAGATAGGCCTAGACCGGATCTGGATATCCGACTTTTTTAGGATATCCGGATCCGGATGGGATTCGCCTCATCCGGATATCCGGGTTTAGGATATCCGTGAAAATAACCGGATATCCGGATCTGAGTTTTTTTGTATAAAAATATTTTATTAATATAAAATTTGAACACAAAGATATAAAAAATTAATTTATTATAAAGAATTAAAAATATTATTATTATATTAAAGATAATAAAAATTAATAATAAAATTTAAATAATAGTAATAAAATATTATTATAATATTAAATATACCAGATCCGGATATCCGGTTTTAATTTATTCTATTATCTGGATCCGCTTATTCATTAATCGGATCCGGATCCGCTTCATCCGGATATCTTGTTTTTTGAAGCGGATCAGAGCGGATTCTGAATCCCGGATAATTGGTCTTAGGACTATCGCCAGAAACATTCTTTCCCATTTAAAAACACTTTGATTTTTGTTTTTCATATTTTTAATTCTTTTAAACATAGAAGACACCCCAAAATATATTTATATTCATTTTTTTTATTCTTTTAGACATAGAAGACACCCCAAAATATATGTAAAGGAGGTGTTCTGACCTTATCTTATTCAAGAAGAGTGGTAACGTAAAAGTAAAACCGTGGAGTTTTCGATATCGATAAAGAGATTATATTATTAACGAAGGAATCCATGGAAGTGTCAGGAGTAAACAGTATATTATGAATATGGTAACAAATATATATATTCAATCGAGACTGACAAATTTTGAAATTGTGAAAATGGAAACAATCGAGAAAGAAAGAGGAAAAGTCAAGAAATGCAGTCCCACGCCCACTTCATCGGTCATCACCCAACATTTGGCAGAACCGTGTCTTCTGTCTAGGGTCACGGAACAAAAACGTTACACCATTATCCAATTATTCAAATAAGCCAACACACAAAATCTTCTCTATAAATATACTTACTTATACACCAACCCTCTTCTAGATCATTCATCTCTAACAATGGCGTCTTCTCAAATCATCTTCTCCATTCTTCTTCTCTTCATCTTCTCACTCTCATCATCAGCTCAACCATCTTCCCGTCCCAAAGCTCTCCTTCTCCCAGTAACAAAAGACCAATCTACCCTCCAGTACACAACCATCATCAACCAACGCACACCTCTCGTCCCTGCTTCCGTCGTCTTCGACCTCGGTGGCCGAGAACTCTGGGTCGACTGTGACAAAAACTACGTCTCAACCACATACCACTCCCCTCGCTGCAACTCCGCCGTCTGCTCACTTGCCGGCTCCATCAGCTGCGGCACATGCTTCTCACCTCCAAAACCTGGCTGTAGTAACAACACTTGCGGCGCTTTTCCATCTAACACCGTCACCGGATGGTCAACTTCAGGCGAATTTGCTTTAGACGTTGTCTCTATTCAGTCAACTAACGGATCCAATCCGGGTCGGTTCGTTAAAATCCCGAATATAATATTCAGTTGCGGATCAACCTCTCTTCTTAAAGGACTCGCTAAAGGAACCGTTGGTATGGCTGGAATGGGACGTCACAAAATCAGCTTACCGTCTCAATTCGCCGCTACGTTTAGCTTCAACCGTAAATTCGCCGTGTGTCTTACTTCCGGTAGAGGCGTCGCCTTCTTCGGCAACGTACCTTACGTTTTCCTCCCCGGAATCCAAATCTCACGTCTTCAAAAAACTCCACTTCTCATCAATCCGGGGGTATATTCACAAGGTGAGTATTTCATCGGCGTGAGGGAGATTAAGATCGTGGAGAAAACAGTTCCGATCAATCAAACGCTATTGAAGATCAACAAAAGTACTGGACTCGGAGGTACCAAGATCAGCTCCGTAAATCCGTACACTGTGTTGGAGTCATCGATCTTTAAATCTTTTACGTCGATGTTTGTTAGACAAGCAGCAGCGAGGAACATGACGAGAGTAACGTCGGTGAAACCGTTTAGCGCGTGTTTCAGCACGCAGAACGTTGGCGTCACGCGCTTAGGATACGCAGTGCCGGAGATTCAGCTTGTGCTTCATAGCAACGACGTAGTTTGGAGAATCTTTGGAGGTAACTCGATGGTGAGTGTCAGTGATGACGTTATCTGTTTGGGTTTTGTTGACGGAGGAGTCAACGCGAGAACCTCTGTGGTGATTGGAGGGTTTCAGTTGGAGGATAATTTGATTGAATTTGATTTGGCGAGTAACAGATTCGGGTTTAGTTCTACGTTATTGGGCCGTCGCACTAACTGCGCCAACTTCAATTTCACTTCCATTGCTTGATTACTTTAGTTAATCATTTTCTTAAAAATAAAAGTGTTTCAGTGACTTTTTTTTGTTTTTTTGTTTTTGGTCAAACCTATTTCAGTGCCTATTATATTATATTGAGACATTTGCAAAAATATCATTTTTTATATGTCATTTAAAAAAAATATATACTTTTTGCTGTTGTCTATTTAAAAAATTCTTGTTATATGTAAAATAACTAAATTACTACTTTTTAGTAAAAGTGAGAAAAATAAGGTAAAATTTTTGCCAAGAATAATTTTTTGTGTCAAAATATATTTTTTTCTACAACTTGCAAAATAATTTCGCCAGTAACGTGATTCCGCATGAAAATGATTATACAATTTTCGCAGAAAACGTGATTTCACAATTTGCGGAAAATTATACTTTGTAAAACCTTATAAAAAACTTAAAAGTACCTTGTAAAATAAAAATACTTTGTAAAATAGTTTTACAAGGTATTTTTATAAGATTTTACAAGGTATTTTTATAAAGTTTTATAAGGTATTTAAATTCTTTTAAATAACCTTGTAAAATTTATAACCTTTTAAAAAACTTTGTAAAATCTGATAAATACCTTGTAAACGGTTTTACAAGGTATTTAAATTCTTTTTAAAAACTTTTGTATAATTTAAAACTTTAATCCCGTTTGTACCATCTATACCAAACTTTTATTCTCGTTTTAATTTCTGTATCCATTACCACTATCTTTGTACCCACCATTACCTCCTTTGTATCCACCATCATCACTTTTGTAGCCACCATCCTCTATGTCCATCACCACCTCCTTTGTATCCACCATCGCTATCTCCATCATCGTTGTTTCTGTAACCACAATCACTTCTGAAACAACCCGAACCGTTTTTTTAAAATTAATTAACTAATATCTCCATAAATATTAATTAATTTTTTCAATTAAAAATCATGCCAAAACCAATAAAACTCATATCAAAAATCCAATTCAACTTATTATAAATTAACCAACATAAACCAATAAAATATCTAACAATTCTAACAACATCTAATCCAAGATTCCATCATACTCTAAAAAACAAATAACACCAACGAGACCCTAAATCATCCTCCTCTCCTCGCTATGATTCCACGATCATATTTTATCTTTACCTGCACCAAGAAAAGAGATGCATAAGTATTTTAATAAATACTCAGTGAAACGATCCTCTCATCTACGAGCTATACACACAACATAATTCATGATAACAAACCAAACCAATGACAATCACCCTATTGACACAACCATCTTAGAGATTCAATCCTGGATCCATCAAATATCCAGCCTACACATAAGAGACAAATCAAACTATCTTAATCGCTTAGATAAGCTCATGGTCACACATTCACCTTGAAACAAGGATGATTTTCGAATCAAAAGCAACAATTCCACAACTAGCAGTGACTTCCCAGTCGCCAACAGTAGTTCAACTCACCCTATAACCAACCAAAACAATCAAAAACAACATTTAACATAAACTGTAAAATTCTGGTAACAGAACGCTCAGCCTGAAATATGGGATCACAAAACGAAATCGAACCGTCCACTTTAAATTCCCACCGTCGAAAATCTTCCCCTAGATATCTTGAAGCTACCCACAAAAGTTCGTGGCTATCTGACAGAAGGTTCACTCGCGATATTCTTTTGAATAAACGCTGGTCCAAATCGCGTTTGAAACAGAATAGCTCACGAAAACGCAAATAATTCTTAGAATATTGACTCAAATCTATATCCGAAAAGTGTCACATCTAGATATAGGTCTTATCTACAATCCCAGAAAATTTCGCTACCTTTACCAAAGATTTGCTATGTCGAATCTCTTCTCTACCACAACATGTCTGGCCTGTCTCTCTCTCCTTTTACCAAACTTCAACCTCTCTCTCTTCCTCATACTAACTCAGCTCTCTTTCTCTCTTTTTCTTTGCAGGTCACGACTAATGAGAAGAAGAGGAATGTGGCGTCAATGTTAAAGGAGGAAAATAAGGGCTTCTTGGTTTAATTTGGTTAAACCATATTTTAATTAAACTAGAAAATAATTAAACCACTTTTTAGTTTAATTAAAACATCAGCTTAGTAAACCAATTGGAACTGAACCGATTCCACTCCAATTTACGACATAAATTCAATTCTTTCATTCTTTTTGGAACACGAGCGTTACAACTTCCATCACTCGATTTCACTCTCACATATAAAACCACCATCACCTTTTGCGACGGAACATAACAACCTCCTCCCGCGAAAGATCCGTCACAATCGACTCTAAATCTCTATCTCACTCTCGTCGGTAAGATTTCTCACCGAATTTTTTTCTCTCTCTTACGAAGACACCAGAATTATAATTTCAATCTCGCCGATGATATTGACGTAAATCTCACCTTTTCCCAGCAAATATTTTATCTTGTAAATACCTCTAAAGAAAAAGGATATTATAGTATATACCCCACCACACAAAACGTTAGTTTCTAACAAAAAATAATCAAAAGTTATTTACTTAATACTTATCTAGTCAAAGTGTTTCATAAGGTTTTACAATCTATATTTTTTTGGCGGGAATTTTTTTTGCCAAAAAATTCAAATTTTCATTTTGTTCGCTTGATTATTTTTCAAATAATAGTAAAATTTTCATTAAAAATTATAATAAGACAAATTTGAAAATGGCTAAAAAATAGAATAATTTTCTATTTAAATAAAAATAAATAAAAACACATAAAATATTATTAATTGTTTCAACAATCTAAATTTATGAAACTACAAATCTGTATGATTTTAACACAACTTTGTGGTATTCAAGCATATTCAAAATCCCTAATAAATTAATTAAATATATTTATTAATATATATATATATATATATATATATATATATATATATATATATATATATATATATATATATATACAACTAAAACTAAACAACATAAAATTTATCCGTGCATATCACCGATTCTTACTATATATATATATATAGCATCCTATACTATTATTTGGGGAGTACAATTTATGGATTACCCTTAATTAACCTTCTCCTTTGTAAGAATTTACTTAAGAATGCCATTAGAAATAAAAAATTTATAGAGTAAATTAATTCAACTCATTAAGGATAAACAAGTCAAATACTATTTTATGCAATTTAATTAATATAATTTAATTATAAAAACGAAAATCTATTATTAATTTCTTTAAAAAAAATGACCAATCAAAATGAACATATAATATTTGATATCTAATTTACCATATTAATTTGTTATTAATCATTATACTTCACCTCTCATCTTTATATGATTCTATTTCTCTAAATAAATAAATTATTATATCATCTATATAATAAAAAAAAGTAAATTTTTTCCGCATATACCAAGATTTGAATTTTTAAAAACGAATATAAATTATTCAATGTATGAAAGAACAAATTTAACGGGTCAAAAATTCATATTTGAGTAATATATTCTTTTTTTTTTTAATATCATCAATACTTAATAGATCAAAAATTTATGAAGTATAAATACTCTAATTTGATTTTTTGAAACAAATATTTATAATAGGCGGCGGGTTGAATATAATATATTATATGATGAAATGAGTTATGATCCTTATAACTATTTGAATATTTATATTTAATTTCATATCATTTTTTAATTCATAATTTTACATAATACAATAAAATTTTTTAAAGATTTTAATTTGGAACATTATAAAATAGTTTAATTTAATATATTAAAGAATATCATAAATATTTAATAGACAAAAAGTTAAAAAAAAAATTATAAATACATTAATTTGATTTTCTAAAAATATATGTTTAAAATATTTATAGTAGGCGGCGGGTTAAATGTAATGTATTATATGGTAGAAAGTTATGATCCTTATAACAGACGGCATTTTAAGATTTTATGATGAGATGAGTTAAATAAAGTTTGACACTTCTAAATATTTGAAAATTTGATTCTGCAAGCAATTTTGAAAATAATAAATAATAGATTGTGCCGCAATATTTTCATACGGATTGTAAAATGAAAATATAGAATCCACACACGGATTGAATTTGGTATTATTATATACCAAATATATGTTCATAACATATTTGATTATGTGAATAATTCGTAAATTCCGTAATTAGCTCAAACAAATCTCTATTTCAACAACCAATGAATCAGAATTTGAAAAAATAATTTTCTAAATTAATTCAAAATAATAGCTAATTTTTTTAAGTAATTCAAAATAATCTACGTTTTAGATGCGATTCATTTATGATATTTTGATTTTTGATCTAACTAAATTATATGCACTCTCATTTTGTGGTTGTAACATAAATTAACTCATTGTTCAAACAATATTAATTTTTTTAAAAAATAATCTTATTTTCCATTTTCATATCTTAAAAAAAAATATCCATAATTGAACACTATAGAAAAAGGAAAATATATTCATTCTAATATTATATATAGGGACTGACAAAAAAATATTATTTTTTCACTTACTATTATTATATATCACAACTTTATTCTAAAATCTACACCAATTAAGATCGTTAAAATAGATCAAGTCCAAAAGAGGACCAAGATCGGGAAACTTGATCAAACTTGGAAATAGATATTTGATCAAGTGTGGTATCTAAAGTCTAGGAAAGACTAAAGATGGGAAAATGTTAAGGAGTAACGGAACTCTAACACCCGCCGAATTCGAGGACGAATTCAATTTAAGGGGGTAGACTTGTAACGTCCGCGTCCCGCGATCCTAAAGGGGGCCGGTTTGTTTTAGAGAAAACTAGATCATGGTCGAGAAAGACCAATGAATAAGTTAACCCAAGGAAGGAATGAAACGTTTGAGTCATGAAAAGGGTATATGACTTAGACAACATCGGGATAATCTAGTGATCATGGAGAAATGATCATGGAAAGATTGGGAATGGCGTAGTCAAGGCCGAGAAAACGGACCGAAAGACTTAGCCAGAAAGAAAGTGAAAGAATGTTCGAGCTAAACCAGCTAGATGAGCTGGACAAGCTGGACGAACTAGCTAGCTCAGCTAGGTGAGCTAAACCAGCTGGAGGACTAGCTAGCTCAGCTAGGTGAGCTGACCGACAGCTCAACCGAGCTCGGTGAACTGATCGAGTACTGACCCAGCTGGGTGGTCCGGTCAGCTGACACTCGAGCTGGTGGACTGTGGTAGCTCGGGATGAAGAGGTGTAAGGTCGAGCGGTTACCGACGAACGGTTGCAAAAAAACCCTGTCATAACACTGTTTCGAACTAACACTGTTTCGCGTCGTGTTGAAATCGGCTCATTTGCATTAGTTCAGGTTTTTATTTTGAATTATTTTTGGGTTTGGGTTGAAATCGACTGGGGGTCATAGTTTGGGTTGGAAAAACCCGCCAGCAAATAGTTGAGGTTGAAAAATGCCGTTTTCCCTAAACCTAAATATATATCTTCTTAATTAAAAATAATAAAAACAAAAAAAATTATTTTTCTCACAGCTCTGTCCAGAATTGTCTTCGCCGGATCTCCCCGTCATCCACATTCCGTTATAGCCGGCGTTCATCTTCTCTGCAGATCTTGTAAGTTTGTTTTCCCTTCGTAACCTAATCCTCCAATTGTCTTTAACATTGTAATCTCCATATATAATTCCCCTAATTTCGTCTATTTATCTGCTTTTTGCTCCGGCGATCTTCCCTCGTGATCGCTTCAATTTCGATGTGAATTTTTATCTTCCTCTGAAATCTATACGTGTTTATGCATTCTCAACGATCTAGCTCAATGTAAACGATAGATATCATGGTTGTTTTGCGATTTTGATTAAGTGATTGATTCTGCAGAATTTTTAGCAAGTAGTGGTTTCTGAGAACGATGAGTCAAGTTTTCGAAAGATATGAGCGACAATACTGTGAGATTTCTGCAAATCTCTCAAAGAAATGTACTTCAGCCAATGCTCTTGATGGAGGTATAGTTTCATGTCTTTTCGAAATCTTTCGTTAGTGTAGTTGAAGAATTCAGAAATAGTGATTGGATATTCAGATTACCTAGTTGTTTAGCTTGTGAATGCTTCTTTTAGATCTCTTATCTAGTACAAGTGTCTGTCTCCTTCATGAATTGTAAAGAAATAATATGGTGCTTGCTTTAGTTTCATAGGTCGCGGTTGATCGATCACCGATAAAAACTTGTCATTAGTACGGATATATCATCACTCATGGCTTGGTTATTTCAAAAGTCTTTTGCAAAAACATGTAACTGTGTACGTAAAAAATTCAGAAATAATGATTGGAGATTCAGATAACCTAGTTATTTAGCTTATGAATGCGACTATGAGAATGCAGAAGCTTTCCCTATAGGGTTGAGAAGTTTGATGCAAATTACAAGTCTCTGTCTCCTTCATGCATTGTAAGGAAAGAATATGGAGCTTGCTTTAGTTTCATAGGTCGCGGTTGATCGATCACCGATAAAAACTTGTTAGTAGTACGGATATATCATCACTCCTCACCGCTTGGTTATTTTAAATCTTTTCCAAAAACATGTAACTTTCATTAGTGGTCTTAAAGAATTCAGAGATAATGATTGGAGTTCTAGATAGCCTAGTTATTTAGCTTATGAATGCGACTAACAGAAGCTTTCACTATAGAGTTCAGAAATTAGATTTATATCTAGTACAAGTCTATGTCTCCTTCATGCATTGTAAGGAAAGAATATGGTGCTTGCTTTAGTTTCATAGGTTACCGTTGATCGATCACTGATAAAAACTTAATATTAGTATGAATAGATCATCACTCCTTACCGGTTACTTATGCCAAGGTTTTGTTTCCTTTTCAATAAGCTTGGACTTTACTAATTTGCAGAACAAAAGAAGCAGAAGTTATCTGAAATAAAATCTGGGGTTGATGAAGCAGAAGCATTGGTATGTGATTGGCAGAGCTCTAATGGAGTATGAAAGTTTTACCATAGTCATGTATCTGATTGATGGTTACTTTTTATTTCCAGGTAAAGAAAATGGACCTCGAGGCGAGAAGTCTTCCACCCAATGTTAAATCCAGCCTCCTTGTCAAATTAAGGGAATACAAATCTGATCTGAACAATTTCAAGACTGAAGTGAAGAGAATCACATCTGGAAACTTAAATGCTAATGCTCGAGATGAGTTACTAGAAGCTGGTATGGCTGACAAATTGACGGTATGTAGAAAGACTCTATACACTTGTTCAATCTTGATCGTATTATTTAAATTATATATTTTTGATTTCGCTGATTGATATAAATGGGTGTTAGGCTTCAGCTGATCAAAGATCAAGATTGATGATGTCAACAGACCGATTAGGCCGAACCACAGACAGAATCAAGGACAGTAGGAGAACAATGCTGGAGACTGAAGAGATTGGTGTTTCAATCCTTCAGGATTTGCACGGGCAGAGAGAGTCTCTCCTACGGGCCCATGAAACGCTTCATGGAGTCGATGATAACGTGGGAAAGAGCAAGAAAATATTGACTGCGATGACAAGGAGGATGAATAGAAACAAATGGACCATCGGTGCGATCATCACAGTCCTTGTCCTCGCTATTATCTTGATCTTGTACTTCAAACTTACCAGGTGAAGCCTCTCTCATCACCTGCCTGGCCAAAATCTTTGTTACTGAACAACTTGTGTTGTGTTCTCTTCTTCTACTTCTCTCGAGCGTCTCTTCTTCTACTTCTCTCGGGTATTTTTTCTCTTGAGTTACTGTTGTTATGGTCGCGATTTTGTTGATGGTAAATCTGAGAATCTAATATTGAAATTAGAACTCAGTCCATTTCTGTGCTATTGAAACCTGTTGTGTGATTGATTGGCAATGAAGCTCTTGATAATCTTTTGCTTTCTGTTTTTCACCAAACCCATCAAAATCTACAAAAAGCAAGTCAAGAAGATAGTAACATCTGAATTCTCCACTCTTCCTGAGTAAACTAAATTGATTCATCTATATATAAATTAGAAGTGTTGAAAAAGCTTTCTTTTCGTAGTGTTGTAGAATATTTAAGTTTTAGTTGAGTGAAAAATAAATAGCAAAATAATGGGGCGTTCCGAGAATTGAACTCGGGACCTCTCGCACCCTAAGCGAGAATCATACCACTAGACCAAACGCCCATTTTGTTATAAGATTAAGTATACAATAAAATAACCAAAACATTATATCACTTTAGTTAACCAAACATATAACTTTCCAATGCATAACAAGAAAGTGTACAATCGTAGATTCTATGGTACATTTATTAACTTAGACAAAAGATAATCCCAAGTTCGATACTTGGTTACAGTAGGTTCTCCATGTTTCTTTGTTATTGTACGCCTCATAGTGGCAGTTACAACATTTTTTCAGTACTCTACGCCGAGTATGGTGTTTTCACACCCATTCTTAGACACAACCAAGGCCGGTCCTGTTCTGGATCCACAAAACTGTGATGCACAAAGTGTCCGGCTTCTTCATCCATTAGTTCTCTCGACCATGGAACCCGTTCAGACGAACAGCTACCCGGACCAAAGCACCTGAGGTTTTACAACCAAAAGAATATCAAAAACTGTTTCTTTGTTACCGTTAAGAGATGTCAAATGATGTACCTGTACTCATAAAAGCAAGCACTTCTCTCGTTCTCTGCGTTTCCCCAGTTATGCCAACCGACATTTCTGATACACGCATCCATGTATGTGTACGCAAGGACCACCCTCCCAAATGGTCCCCATGGCCTTCCAAGATACATATACCCACTCTGACCATTACCTGTTATCACACATCTGCAACACATGAAGGTAATGATCACGATTAGGTCAATGTAAGATTAGTTTTCTAGGAAGAATGTCGAAGCTGTAAGAGAATGGCAAGTGAAGAGATGTCAAAAACACCTTAAGAATACATAACCAGTAGATTCTTGAGATGATTTTCGGCTTTGTGCTGTTATAAAACCCTGAGATTTGCAGTGGATATGGCAATGTTCCAAGAGCGCAGTGCTGTTTCCAAATATGAAATCCACGCTTCCCTCGACGTAGCAGTCTTTCAAATATTGTTTCCCATGATGTAAATACAATGTATCCTGCATTTCACATTTTGCAATAAGCTATAACAAAATTGGATAAACCTACTTGCAACATACCACCTCTAAACGACACAAGTACATCGCCAGTATTTGCAAGACAATCGGATAAAAGTGACAACAACAAACCACAACACTATGAACTTCCAGAACTTAATTGAGAAACACAAACATTCGATGTTATCTGAATAAAGAGACAGCTTAACGAACCTGCCAGCCGAGAAATCGACAGTTATAAAAGGCACATCGGTCTGCAGTGACTCGTATCGCAACAGCTTGCCCTGATCCCTATATAAAAATAGGGTCGAAATAACTCATTAACATACTAAACATTACCAAATATATCCCAGACCTGAGTTGAGTTATTCATTTGAAAAATGATAAAGCCTACTTAAAGTGTAATAACATAAAGAAAATAAACATTTTTAAAGTCACCACAGTTCTAACACATACACAACTCTTGATTCTAATCTCAGCAGAAGAAAATTCCAAACTTTGAATCTGAACACTAATAAGAACGTACAAAGGAAGACACTTTATAGATCCCAGAACTGATTTTCAGTATTAAGCCTACTTAAACTGTTCTTCTAATCTCAGCAGAAGAAATATCCAAACTTTGTGTATAAAGGAAGAGACTTTATATGATTACCTCAGGAGCAGAGTTCTCAAAAGTAATGTTCTCTGCAATAAAATCTTCACCTTCAACAATAACACTTCCACACCCAAACGTACCAGTCCCAATGACCCTAGACGCCTGCAAAACAACCAAATCAGAACCATCCACATACCAAAACATCAAGAATTAGCAACGTTACCTGATGATGCTCAATCTTCGAAGCTGTATTGTTCCAAGTTAAAACCGTGATCTCCGGTGAGATTCCGGCGAAGGTAATGAAGTTTTTCCTCTTGGGTACGTAAACCGGTTGCCGATAAATCCCAGGTGAGAGACGAATCACAGTCCTACAAGTGTTACCTAATGGCACCGAATCAATTGCGTCTTGAACAGAGCAGTAATCTCCGGAACCATCTTGCGCAACCCTCACTATTCGAGTCGTAGCCATACTTGTAAAACCCTAGTGACAGTGGTGAGGTAATGATGAATTGCGTCGATTTGAAGGAGAATTTTATTAGATTGGAAAATGCTTGAAACAGGGTTTAATAGGTGTCGGTATTGTTCGATCAACATCTGTGTGCTGTTCTTTAGTTTTGTCTTTTTTAGTGATCAGGATACTTTTCTTTTTTTAATTCGTAAAATCTCCCTTTGTTTCTGTTTATTTGTAAACTCACCCCGATGTTCATGAAGGGAGACCTATAAACCAGTCCAACCTAAAAAAAAATTCCAAAGTTTGAATGGTAGTAATTTCTATAATGGTTTTAGATTTTTTTAATCATTTAAGTATCTAATCAAGATTATGGAAATTTTTGTTTCCTTAAAGAAAGAAAAATAGAGTTTTTGAGAGTTTTCGCAAATTCTTAACTGTTGTAAATGTCAAAAGATGCGGCGAACGCAAAACACATGGGTAAAATATTTTTTTGTTTATTAATTTGTGTGGAGCTATTTATAACACTAACAAATTTTTAAAAACAAAAAAAAAACCTCCACTTTATGAGTTTATGAAAATATTTGAATGAGACATCTTTTCCTTCTTTATAAAATCCAAAAACCAAAAATCTCAAATCAAAAAGCAAAATCTATAATCCACAAACCACTTAGAACACTCAAACATTTACAATTCTAAACACTATTTTTTTCTTTTTTTTTTATCCACCGCTATTTTTTCCTCCAGTTTGTTATCCAATCTTAACTATCGTTTGTCTTTTGGTTTTCCTCTCCTCCGTATTTTTTCTGATGAGATTTTTAATTGATTGATCAAAATATAAAGTATGTACAAAATTGTTTCCAACAAAGTTAAAGAGCATGTGAAAAAATCGAGTAAAAAATGTAACTAAATAGCAAATAGCACTAACAAACCCATGGCCGGCCCTGAAAAATAGGGGCCCAAACATAATTTTTTTTGGTTAGGTTTTACGAATAATTTTTAAAAATTGACACCAAAATCTTAAAATTTCAAGAAGAAGACATACTCCTTCGTCTCTGTTTCCAAATCACAGTCTACTTTATATGGAGAGAGTGAAATGCTCGTTTACATAGCGGTGTCTATTCCTTAGCTCCACCGATGGTCAAGCTTATTGACAAGATCATACGTAAAAGGATTATGTCATTAGATTACACATCTCATCCTCGTCTTCGACACCTTCTCCAGAGATGGTTTGATGCAGCTCCAACGTGAGGAATAGTACTCTTTATTTCTCCGAAGTGATTATTTTGTATTTTGTTTTGTGATTTGGTGGTAGATTTTTGTTGTTTCCCTTTAAAACTCTGTACATATTATTAGATCAATGAATTATACATTTAAACAAAAAAAAAAAATCAAGAAAATAGGGCTTCTTTTTGCAACAGAAAATTTTTTCAGGGACCTAATTTTGCAACAAAATTTTTGGGGGGCCCAAGCAATTGCTTCATGTTGTTGTGCTTAGAGACGGCCCTTACAAACCAGAGGAGGAATACTCGGTTTCAGCTTCACGTCATTGAAGGAGCACCTACAAACCATCTTTGTAACATATTGCAAAGTCTTGGTTTGGAAACATAATCAAGGGAGGTGAGCATATTTTTGATTAAGTTTCTGATGCACTTAACCATGTGGAGATCAAGCTGTAACTAGGCCTGGGCACGAATCGGATATCCGGAAATTTTGTGATATTTGATATTTGATTCGTCTTAACCGAATACTCGATTTTGTGATTTGCTTTGATTCGAAAATTTCCGGATATCCGGAAATTCGAATATCCGGATTTTTTTATGATATTTGTGAATATCCGGAAATTCGAATATCCAGATTTTTTGTGATATTTGCGGATATCCGCTATACATCTAAATATTTTAAAAAAACCGTAAATATAAAAATAACAAAATATCAGATATCAAAGTTCTTGTTTGATATGCTTTCAAAATATGTTCAAAAAAACAAACGTAACCATTATTGATATCACCGATCAAGAACATGCCATCAAACTAATTCCCAAGCCCAAAAGATACAAATACACAAACTATATTATGATATATATATATATATATATAATTATATATTCTAATATATATAGGAAAATACGGATCGAAGCGGATATCCAATATTTTAAAAAACAGTATTTGGTATTTGCTTCGATTTTAACGAATATTATATTTTTCTATTTGCTTTGCTTCAAAATCTTACGGATATTCGGATTTTTCGAATCAAATCAAATCGAATACCGAATCGAAGCGGATCGAACGAATATTTTGCCCAGGCCTAGCTGTAACCACTTCAATGAATTCGTGAGTTTCTTTTTCGCCAAACAAAGTAAATAGTGATTTGAAATCAGATGTTCGGGAGAATCTATGCCGTTTTTTTCGATTGCCACATCTTTTTTTGCTATTCTTTTTCGTTTTCTTGTTTCCAAATTATTTTTCTTATAATATAACTTTGTTCTTTCCACCAAAATTTTATAATGATGTTTTTAGCACAAAACATAATTTTGAGGTATTTTTCTTCACCACGCAAATTTTCAGTTTTCGCAACAAATTTATGTTCAGCTGAAACATGTTTTCTTCTAATAATTCAAAAATATGTTTTTTTATCAATAGAAAATATCTAACTATAGCTACTTTTTCTTTTCTAAACTTAGATAGAAAACAAGTTGCCTCCACCACCAGCTCGAGAATAAACAGATAACAATGATAACCTTTATATCTTAAAGTGTGAAATGGTATATGTTTCCAATTGTTTATTTGTACATGTTATCATGCATATTCAAATTTTTCATGTCGGTATTAATATATTAATTTAGGATGTGACTGTTAATATCTGTTAGCGCAATAAATTTAGTTAAAATACATTTATTCTGACTTTTGTCCACATTTCATCATCTAAGCTGAAATTTTATTTAATTATTTTTCTTCTTTTACGGTGGACATTGTACATATGAAGACATAATGTTTATGCTTTCCTTACTTTTCAGCTACGGAGTTTTTTGGGTGAGTTAAAAATATATACATGGGAGACGAAGAAATTGAAAATCTATACACATAAATAAAATACTTAGTTCTCCTTTTTCATGCAAAATCGATATGATAAAACTACCCCTACAAGGAGATATGTCAAAAAAAAAAAAACAATTTATTAATTATAGAGCAAGTATTGCCTTGCAGCTGAATAATCATGTAGAAAATAATACATGCATCATGATATTTAGCAGATAACGTTTTATCGGGTTAATATCGTTAGCAAAACATTGATAGAAGTTTGATGGATGGCTGAAAAGAGTTATATAAGAACTTACTTAACATGTTAATAGTACCTTTAACGAGATAAATATATTTTCAGTTATCGAACCAACAATTAGATTTGAAAGATTGGATTATATATGCGAAGACGGTAACATTATTATTAATAAGGTAACAAAATATTTAGCGTGATAAGCACAAATATTAGCATGATGATAAACCGTTGATTTAAGGTGATAAATAGACTATAATCAGAGTAACTTCCAACTTAGATGGGATGTGTTCCCAAGAGAACATCTCATTCTCGAATAGGAATTCTTTCCCCGCTAACTTACCATGTTATCAACCCTCACATCTTCTTTATCGTCAGACCAAGATAAATCTCTTTCTACATTCATCTCAGTGTTAGGACAAATGATGGGATAAACGTGGATATGCGAATATAGCATGACTCAATGGTGATATAATACTATGCTAATAATGATAATAATGAACAGAGATATGATAACGAAAACATAACATTAAAAGTCTCAATGTTAGCAAGTATAAATTCTATTAACATGGTTACTAAACTGTTGTCTGCTAAATCTATTACTAAAACATAACATTAAAGTCTCAGTTTCAGTCTCTCTGATTCTCCAAACAAAAATAATTCCAACTTTTGATATAGCTGCCAAAGAAGATGACGATTGAAATTTCAAAGACATAATTTAATTTAAATTTAAATTATATTGGGTTTCCTTAAAAAAAATCAAACAAAAAAATCTTATTCATGCCATCTCATACAATGCAGCTATATATATCCTAAAATCACTCAAGGACATATATATAGGGGTGCAGTCATCAATTATACATATAAAGTGTTTTCTATATAGTGTTTTTTGTATTAGTTAATTTTTAAGTCCTCTGAGTATATATCTTCATGATACCCTAGTTTTTTTTTATAGTTTTACTTTCTTTATTCACCGGTCATGGCCTTAGTTTAGATGTGATTATGACCCTCTTCGGCGAATAGACACAACGATGGCTAAAAACAAAAAAAAAAAACCCTCAATTTTCTTTTATCTCTCAAGTTCTCCCCGTTTTCATCTTCTTCATTTATGTCGCAGTCATTCTAGTTGGTGATTTCGGAGACGCCGAAATTTTTAATGACTGTCTTCAAAATCACCAACGACTCTACTTTCCTTTCACTCTTTGTTTCATATCTCTCGCAACAATTCTCTCACTTATCTCACCATTATCTCTTTTTCTTATATATTTTTCAATTTTGGGTCGATACGATTTATCGCAGCATTACTCAAAAGAATAAGGTTCATGTGTTAGGTTATATTTTGAATAGCCGAAAATCATTTTTCCTAAATATAAAATTATTAAGTCTTAATTCATGGAAAATTTCATAAGTTAAGTTTTGTTCCAACAAATATACAAAGAACATAACTCAAAAATGTTACTAACTCAACAATATTCAAATTCAAACTTGAATTTTCGAAAACAAATGATGATTGTGTTATAAATAATAACTCTTACTATCATATATGTATATAAATATGAGGTAATATTATTATATAATAAAAATGAAAAGAGACAAAGAGAAAGAAGTAGAGAACGAGAGAGTATGAGAGAACATTCTTTGTGTAATAACTTCTCTCTTCTTCTTACCAAATTACAATGAAGCAAAGCAACGTATATATAGGGATCAATTACTTGGAGGAAAAGTTTAGAGTAGATAAACATGACAATAGAATAACATTTTTCTTTTGCTTGGGGTGGAAGTCAAAAATGGATAATCATTATCCTTCTAATTTTAACACTCCCCCTTGATTATCCATAATTACGTACTGCCTCGTTAAAAACCTTATCATGGAAAAACCGTATAGGAGAAAAACCATGATAAGGAGAAAAGAGTACAGTGACGTAATCTCCCCCTGGAACAGACGAGTCTTGTTCTCTTCATAGCTTTCGTAGATGATGATGCATCTCGATCATTCTCTTTGCTTCTTCTGATCTCGTCAAAGCATGACAGAGATTTTTGAAGATAGATAGATCTATCTTTTGCGTGTTATTTGCTGCCGCGTTAAAAACCTTGTCATGGAAAAACCCAGTGGGATAAAAACCATGATAAGGGAAAAAGAGTGCAGTCACGCTCATCATCATATGTCTCCCCTGGAAGCATCATCTTCAAAAGATGAATTTTGAATGGCGTATCAGGCAACGCCTTTGAACTAAAACTGCTACATTGTTACTCGGCCGGATGTACTGAACATCAACTTCTTGCTTCTTCTCAGATTCTTGAGTGCATGAGAAGAATCTTGGGAGAACATGTCTTGTCATATCAATCTTGACATAGCTTCCTTTGAAATGGACGACATATGCAACATTTTCTTCAAACAATGTTGTTGGCTCTTCACTGGCGACTATATTGCTTGCTTCTTGTATATGTTGAAGGCATCAATCTGAGCCATATAGAGTCTCGATATGCTTCATGGAGCGCAATAATTTTGGCATGACTTGAACAAGCGACGACCAAAATTTTGTTGTTGGAAACGCCACGAAATTGTTGTTTTGCGATATATATTTAGACAGATCTGATATAGATTCTCCATCTGCAAAACCAACTAAACCAAACTCGGGGTTTCTAAAATAAAATAAGTCCAAGTCAATCGTACCTTGCGGATAGTGAAAACATGTTTTTAACTCATCCCAATGTCTAGTCGAAGGAGATGAATTAATCCTGCAAGTAGATCAATAGCAAATGCTAGGTACAATATATTCACTAGATATATAAATGCTCGTCAGCATTTATATATGCTAGCTATAATTCACAAAATATATAAATACTCGTCAGCATTTATATATAGTGCTTCATGATCAAATATATAGACTCGACTTCCTTCAGAAGTGACTAACATAACATCTCTTTCTTTAGATGTTTAGTTGGAATATCTGGAGACACTTTTGTCTTTCCAAGATCTTTTATTCCAAATAAGTCTTTAAAAAAGTTTCGATGATGTTCAAAATCATCATACCTATAACTTCCCGGGATTATAACTATGATATCATATATCTTTCAGGGATTAGTCCTACAGACATCCCATGAGGCGCAATTCAAGTCATTTATTCATCAACTCAATATCGAGTGATTTTGACAAAAACCCGGTGCGACACACCGTTTTGTCTTGAGTATCATAATACTCTTTTGATGCTTGGACCATGTGTCCAGAAATTACTCGTTTCTTATACGAGATTAATATAGACTTGGCTGCGTCTTTGTTTATTGGCCAATATATATCTCTTTACGCTCACAGAGCGGAGATTCATGATCCTCATTAATAACATTTGTGCACTAGATCATTTTTCTTGTCGACATTATATAGTCTTTGGTTCCATGTTTGCCGTAATGACATGGTTAATCGAGATCTCTTAATCATTATAAGTGATTTTTATTCATGTACCTGATTTCGTTATTAACCATGACAATCGGTCTTTTTACTCCTCTTGAAGAGTCTTTTTGCTCCTTTCTAGGAGTCTATATGCTCCTCTTTTTAAGAGTTCAATCCTCTTTTTAGTAATAATATGCTCTTTTTTATTTTCGAGGATTTTCTTTATATTTGGAACCAAAGTTGTCTATCACGTTTTTTACGTGTTATAGACAATAATATGCCATCCGCCAGAGACATATTTTTAAAGAGCATTTTTAGCTGGGACAAGAGATTTTCTATGAACTTTAAGTTCATATGCATTTATACGAGGATCAGTAATTTCATGAAATCTCATCCATCAGCTTTTTGCATTTGATTTGCAATTAATTATGAATAGTGATCTATTTGAACTTTTGAACTCTTAAGTTCATATTTATTGTAGTCATTTGTTCAAAGATCGAGACTATTCAATGATTCTCCCATAAGGATGAGGAATTTTATCATCAACATGATGATTTTCAAATCTTGCAATAGGCACATCTCTCATAAGATGGCTCAGTATTTGTAGAGCAGAGACTCATCTCCTGCATCTATATATTTCATCATTTTTAGATGATATTTTTATGTGGTGCAGAGGAGCATTTATAACATATCTCACACCCATAAAATTCAAAATGAGAAATATTTGATCTCCAATCATATACATATAACATGGGAGAAATATTTCTTATAAATCGTTGGCCTTGTATATAGTCATTAATACATGCAAAACTGCATGCGCCATGTAAACACATGGAGATTAAATCACCATGAATCGTTTTGCAATCTCTTGGATTTGCATTATGAACGATTCACTTAAAGCTCATTTTGAGAGTGAACATCATTTTTAGATGTTCCACTTTATCAAAAAAATGATGACTTCACCAAAGTTATCTCGCTCTGGGGTGTCAAATTCACAAAAATTCATCGACTTTTTGTCGATGTGGGATTCCTTTAATTCTCCCCCTCGAGATGATAACTCTTCGAGTTCATTCATCTCGAACTGAATCCCACTTTAGGATCAATAACACATCTGATACGGATCATGTATTTATTCTTAGATCCTTATAAAAATGTGGGACTTGTAATAACCCCTCCCAAGATGATGGCTTTTCAAACCTATTTATCTTGGCCCGAATCTATTTTTTTTTTTTTTTTAGACCGGTTATACACGGGGTTTAATTTGGAGAAATATTACGGAAATTGACCATTAATGAGCTTATCAAAGAAAAATGGTGATTTGGCCAAAGACCATATAATTCTGGAGGCTTAGCCTACTACAGACTTAAGGAGAAGGTATATAACCAACTCCTTATATAATATTTAAATAAATTTAAATGAATTTAAATAAATTCAACATAAATTAAATGTTACCATTGAAATGTGGACGGAAGCATGCAGTGCTTGAATAAGCTTCCCTTTCTTTACATAAAATTTTAGTGATATTTAATCACTCTTTTCGAGTTCCAATTTAGGTCATCAATATATACAGCAAAGATCACAAATCTCGATGGAGATTTCTTAATAATGACGCAAGAGCATATTTCATTATTAACATACTCTTTGTTTAAGAAATAATCGCTTAAGCAATATATCATATGCGTCCGGATTATTTTAATCCGTACAGTGATCGCTGTAATTTGACCGCACATATTTCATTAGACTCAAGTCTCTGGAACTTTAAATCCTTCTAGGATTTTCATGTATATTTCATTATTATACCGGGATGGCTTGACCGGTTATACTAGGCTATAGCAATTAGCAAACCTCTGTTTACTATCATAAATATTATGCCATCTTTATTTTTTGCATGATATAATCATACATTTGCATGTCTCCATTGTGGTTGGACATTCAATACCACATTTATTTATAATTTCAATATAATAATTATAAAGAAATATATTTTCGAAACTACACGAGTTTCTTTGAGACTTTGGAGTACACAAAGCATCGATTATTATGAATCTGATGCATTTGGAAGTCGAGAGACTAGCTCATCTAGACCTTCCAATTATTTTGCACTGTCTAAAAAATATATTGACACGTGTTTTATATATTCTCATAAGAGAAATATATTTTTTGATTTCAAAGACATATTTCAAAGTCTTTAAATCTCATATAACACATATATTTATTCTTTACGAATAAAACAAATAAAAAATAATTAAACACATAAATTCATAAAATTAATAATATATAGACCAAAGCCTTTTTATTCAAGAATTCAGGAGGCATCGCCTTCCATTAAGAATTCAATAGGCATAGCTTTTATTTGATCGTAGAGAAGGAGGCAGAGCCTACCATATATATTTCGATCAATCCGAAAAAAATATAAATTTTCATTTGATCGTTAGGAAGGTAAAACCTACCATATGACGATCGATCCGGAAAAAGCATATCCATTTATTTGATCGTAAAGGAGGCAAAGCCTACCATATATAGCGATCAATCCGGAAAAGACATAGCTTTTTATTTGGTCGTGAAGGAGGCAGAGCCTACCACTTACAACGATCAAACCGGAAAAAGGCATAGTCTCACGATGTCTAAAATAATTATGTTCTATAAACATAAATAAATTTAAATAATATAAATTTTACTTACCTCGTAAACGCTCAAGCGGTAAAGACATCGTGCTGATAACGTGTTATAAATAATAACTCTTACTATCATATATGTATATAAATATGAGGTAATATTATTATATAATAAAAATGAAAAGAGACAAAGAGAAAGAAGTAGAGAACGAGAGAGTATGAGAGAACATTCTTTGTGTAATAACTTCTCTCTTCTTCTTACCAAATTACAATGAAGCAAAGCAACGTATATATAGGGATCAATTACTTGGAGGAAAAGTTTAGAGTAGATAAACATGACAATAGAATAACATTTTTCTTTTGCTTGGGGTGGAAGTCAAAAATGGATAATCATTATCCTTCTAATTTTAACAGATTGGTGATACTTTGAAGGAGGTTTTGAGGTTGGACAAGTCCTGCCACATCATTTAATTTTGGATTAAAATAAACATTACTTTAACTTATTAGACAATACAGATAAAGCCACGTGGAACCCATTGACTTTTCCTACGTAGTAGTCGCCATGTAAACAGAGGAAAACAAAACTCACCATCTTCATTTTTTCAGAGATCCCAAAAAGAACCAGAGAGAAGAAGACGAACTCTGCGAAAACGATGCCGTATTACACCAACGACGACAATGACGTCGACGATTTCACCGAATACGATCCGTTGCCGTATAGTGGAGGCTATGACATCACCGTAACATACGGCCGCTCAATTCCACCGTCCGACGAAACTTGTTACCCTCTCTCGTCTCGCTCCGGCGACGCGTTTGAGTATCAGCGACCTAACTTTTCTTCAAACCACGAGTCTTCTGCTTATGACGACCAAGCTCTTAAAACCGAGTACAGTAGCTATGCCCGACCCGGACCCGTTGGATCTGGATCCAGTGGATCTGATTTTGGCCGGAAACCTAATTCTGGTTATGGCGGAAGAACGGAGGTTGAGTATGGCCGGAAACCTGAATCGGAGCACGGATCTGGCTATGGTGGGAGGATTGAGAGCGATTACAAGAAACCTAGCCATGGCGGTCACAAGGATGGTGGTGACGATAGTCACAAAAAACATGTAAGTTTGAGAAATTTGAAATTGAAAATTAGATTTTGTTGAAGCGACTACTATGTTCGATAATGGAGTTTTGAATCGGTTAGAGATTACTCTTGTTAGAATCATTGATGTTAAAGAAATGGTTATTGAAATGTTGTAGAGTGGTAAGGATTATGATGATGAAGATGAGAAGAGTAAGAAGAAGGAGAAGAAGAAGGATAAGAAGAAAGATGGTAATAACTCTGAAGAAGATGAGTTCAAGAAGAAGAAGAAGAAAGAGCAGTACAAGGATCATCATGATGATGATTATGATGAGAAGAAGAAGAAGAAAGAGCAGTATAAGGATCATCATGATGATGATTATGATGATAAGAAGAAGAAAAAGAAGGACTATGATGATGATGATGAGAAGAAGAAGAAGAAAGAGTATCATGATGATGAGAAGAAGAAGAAGAAGGATTATCATGATGATGATGGTGATAAGAAGAAGAAGCACTATGATTATGATGATGAGAAGAAGAAGAAGAAGGATCATCGTGATGATGATGATGAGAAGAAGAAGAAGCACTATGATTATGATGATGAGAAGAAGAAGAAGAAGGATCATCATGATGATGATGATGAGAAGAAGAAGAAGAAGGATAAGCACCACAAGGGACATGACTAAAAGCTTTATGATTTGGGATTGCATTCTTATGACTAAATAAGTAACTTCAACACACTTCTCTCTACGTTTATGTCAATTGTTGTTTTGTTTTTGCTTCATGTTTTTGCTAACTTCAAATGAGACTGCTTAAGTTATATGAAATATTTGTAGTGTGTTTTCTAGTGATGTCGCTTGGTTTCACGAATCCGCCTACTACTTTCTGACCCGTAAATGATCTACTAGAGGATCCTTTAACCTGCAAAATAATGGGTTTGGCGGGTTTTACTCGGCTGTCTGATTTGGCGGGTTTTACTCAGCTGTCTGATTGTGCAGGTTAACTTATCTATGGAACCAGGCCATTTCCGTCGATGATTTTTAAATTTGTTAACAGACTAACATGAAACTGATATTCGAGTTTCCAGAGCCTAAACGGGCGGACCTGCGAGGTATTAGCCTTCCATAACATTCTTGAGAGATCCATAAAGTTCTCAATAGTGTTCCGAGCGTGTGAGAACTAGGGCTCTCTTTTAGTGTCTAATATCTAAAGAGCCAATTTCTTAATACTACACTACAAAACAGATCCAAACCAAAATACAGAGAACAAATCAGTGCAAATATATGATCTGGACTTTGGTCTAAGTAAATTTGCAATTTTAGTTTCTCAAAATTCAAACTCAAGACTATTGATTGGTTAAGTAAGTAAACGAAGCTAAACCGAAAACACCAACATTTGTTAAAAGTAATCAAAGCAACAAGTATGATCAGAGGAGCTTCTTCCTCTCCAAGAATGACTTGAGGTGCCATAGTTGTAAACCGGCGACCGACATTGTTACCACAAACGACAGTAAACTCAGAGCGGCCATTCTTGAATTCGTTGATCGGTTTAACTCTTGCATTTCCCGTTCCCTGTCACAATTTTGCATCACCGGTTAAAAATCTATCAAATTGCTTTTTCATGTTTGCTAACTAGATCATGTCAATGGAATTTATGAACAACCTCATTGCCTACATCAATCAAAGTGCAAGCTCATAGTTGAGTTTGTAACGGTCTCAATAGTATGTTAGATAATTATTGGAAATAACAGAATAGTCAAGTAATCGGATAACAAATTTTCAAATCATAAACCGCTAAAAACACTAGCAGTTTAAGTAAATTAATGGTTTAAGTAATTTACTTTCTGAAATTACTTTTGTAAACTCTTTTCTTTTTTATTGGGTAACCATTCATGGAGTTACTTTTTAATTAATGTGTGGTTGAAAAAAAAAAAAGTAAATTAATGGTGTTAATTTATTTGCAGTTATATTTTTTAACACATTCGTAGTATTATGAAAAAATTATTTATAATGATTTGAAAAATGTAAGAAATTTGATTACTATTTTGAATGATAGAAAATAATGAAATTATATTTTGAAATATGAAACCCTAAAAAGTGTTAAAAATCAACATACTTTTTTCCAACATTAAACAACCGAACTAATCACATAGGAGAAGTATAAAACACAGGTTTAGACTTTTTTTTGTTATAACGAAAATATAACTTCTTGTTACAAAAATACGAGTCTGATAAATTGTCAAATTTATAATAAATTTTCTATTACTAAATTTGATGAAATTGTACCTCTCCCGGAGCTGAAACATTTCGTCATGTATAGTTTCTGTCACGTCGAGTAATTTCCTCACCTCCACCTCCAGCATCTGAGAATAAACATATCACATTATGAATTAGAACTAAGTTATACATATAGATAATAATACGTTTTAGAGATATATGTATGTGTTTTATAATATGTAAATGAATAACTATAGTTAGGTAACATGTAGTTTTTACGGTTATTTGGCCTCTCTTGGCGATAGTGGTCCAATCTTTAGCCTCTACACCGCTTTTCCATTCGAAATCAACCGCGAATTTCGCAGTAGGTCTATAGCCTGGAGCCACAAAACACGTCATGTAATCGCCAGTTTCATCTGCCGTGAACACGAATTTCCCGGACTCTACATTCTCTGCATGATGATGGCTTTTCCCTTTAGGAGATGACACCTATAAAGAGACATACATAAGATTTGATACTCCATCAAACGATTCATTGATGATTCATAGATTCATAGATTCATAGAGAATACTTACAGTGACAAAGAGTTTGTGAGAAGGCGGAAGATGGTGGCCTTCGTTAGGATTGACGATGGAATAAGTCCCAACGGTCATGTAATTTATTTTGATGTCATCGGAGATACATTTTGAGTTACCTGATTCCATATCTAATCTCATTGATTCTCCTCTTCTAATGATCATCATCGTCATTGTTGTTAAGATCCATCTTAACTTTGTCTTGTGAATCTTATATCTTGATGGTAGCAAATCCATCTTCTAGTTTCAACAACAATGAAAAGTTGAGATTTGTTCAAAGAAAAAGACAAAATAAATTATTATTAAGTCTTGTTTTTGGTTTTGTCAATTTTTATTACATTCTTCCGTCTAACAAGGAACTGATGAGTTTAAGTTTAGTTTGCTAAAAAAGTCAAGGGACTACCACTTACACTTGTGGTTTCAAACAACTAAAAAAAAGCCTTGATGCCCAAAAAACGAGAGAAGAAAAACCTCGTCCACGGATTTTGGGTATATTTGAGACAAGTAATGCGAAGATTTACATTTTTGTTTTGTGGATTTAGATATAATAACCATTTTAAATACAATTAGTTCGATCCATCCATCTCTAGCCTAAAATGAAAACAAAGAACCATTCAATAATTGAATAACCATATATTAAAGTGACAGAAACATGTATTATAGTTTGTGTCAAACTATTCGAATCCAAACCCACATCGTATATGTTTTTTTTTCAAAAGAATTAGATCATCCTAGTTTTCGTTTTGTTTTTTTTTTTTTTTTCCTGTGTCTCGATTTGGTTTCAAATGATACGAATTTTGCAATTTGGATATTTTTTCTTTAAAGCAGATAATTATATATTTGTGATTTGGAAATGCAGATATATATTTTAGCAAATATTTTCATATTTGTCCTTAGCATGCATGCAGCTATTTTCAGTAAGGGTTTAATATCTAACGCATTATGAGAATATTAATTTGCTTTTCATATCAATTTATATTTTGTAACTATTTTACCAAAGACTGGAAAATAAAGTCGTTCACATATTTTTTAAAATTAAAATGTATATTTGCAAACTTAGAATTTCGAGAATTTTTTTTTTTTTTTTAATGTAATGTTAAATTATATTCAAAGAAAAAATATCGTTTTTACAACTAGTGCAACGTTTGATTGAGTTTAGAAATATCGAAATCTAAAGACCAAAGAGCTTAAATTCTTGCTTCGAACCACAATTGCAGTCCCTTGTCGTAGCGTCGATCACCCGCGAGTTTGATAGATGAAAGAGCATTCCGCATTTGTTTGTCGATCCATTTGATTAGTCGAGTAGGCGGGTTTGGAGATTCACCATGTCGTCTTCCATTTCGCTCTCGCCAGATTGAATAAACTGTTGCTTGTAGGATATATCGAGCCAAGAAGCTCTCAGCCCTGTTTTGTTGAAGACCCGAGATGTAGGTAATAAGAGTGTTCCAATCCGTGGTGTACCTTACTTTGAAGACATTCGTTGCTAGGGCAGACCAAATCGCTGAAATATAGGTACAAGTGAAGAACAGATGGTCCCTAGTTTCCCGCTGATCACAGAACACGCAAGTCACCGGAGCCCCTATGTTCCACTTTTCAATTCTATCCCCCGTTGATAATCTGTTCAGAACTGCTAACCAAACGCAGAATGAGAATTTCAGAGTAGCATGAGGGAACCAAATTCCTTTGTGCCATGCTACTTCAAGTGATCTTTTCCTGATATGATTCCACGTTTCTTTTGTTGAGAACAGATCCTTGAATGTGTCATTTTTTCCTCTCCATAACACTATATCTGATTCACTGGTTCGATTCACCTTTGCATTCTCTAAGGCATTTTCTATTTGATTCAATGCTGCTGTGCGGTGACGTCTTCGTCTATGTGCAGACCACGCATCGGCGACTGATAGGCTGCGGCTTATTCCTAGGTCTATTACGCCTCTCTCCCCTGTGACCTCCAAGATTCTTCCTAGTCCCGACCAGTCGTCATACCATAAAGAGGTGGCTTGTCCATTTCTTACTTCCACCTTACAAAATGTTTTTGCCATATCCATGACCCCAAAACAGAGTTTCTCTTCAGAGACCATAGAGATTGATTTCTTAGTAGGTTTTGTTCAGTCCATTTTACCCATAGCGAACTGCTGCGGGAAAGAATTCTCCAAACTAATTTCAAACAGCATACCTCATTCGCTTCTCGAAGTGAACGCAGTCCCAGTCCGCCTTCTTCTTTCGGTTTGCAAACATCATCCCAAGAGACTTTCGCCTTCTTTGAGCTCAGCTCTATACCAGACCAAAGAAAGGCTGAACACATTTTTTCAATTTCTCTTATACATTCTCGCGGTAGCCTGAATGCAGCAAGCCAGAAGTTGCAAATACTCCAAAGAACTGAACTTATTAGATTTAATCTTCCCGCAAAGGAGAGAAAACGTGACGTCCACGAATCAATTTTCTTGCGAATTTGCTCGAGTAAAGGGAGATAATCTGAGGAGCTAAACCGCTTTGTAACCAGTGGTAGTCCCAAGTACCGAACTGGGAGCTGTCCGATCTCAAAAGGGAAATTTTGCTCTATCTCTTGGTATATTGGCCCTTGGATGCCTGCCAAATATATTGTCGACTTCTCCATGCTAATCTTTAAACCGGATATTTTAGCAAAATCGTCTAGCACCTTAACGATTCCTTCGATAGACCGAACCTTACCATCAGAGAGAATCATTAGATCATCCGCAAAACTCAAGTGAGTTAACCCCAGAGACTTACATTTCGGGTGGAAACCAAACTTTCTGGCACCAGCAGCTTTATCAAGCATTTTTGAGAGGACTTCCATACTAATGACAAATACGTATGGAGACAAAGAACAGCCTTGTCTTAACCCTCTCGCACTTTGGAAATAACCAACCAATTCACTATTTACTTGTACCGAGAATGAAGCTGTAGTGACACAAAGAGTAACCCAATGAATGAATTCCGGAGGAAAGTTCATGGCTAAGAGAACATTTGTGAGGAAACTCCATTGGACCGAATCAAAAGCCTTTGAAATATCTATCTTGAGAGCGCAACGGCTTGAGATTGAATCTTTATGGTAGTCTTTTACTAATTCCGTCGCCAACAACACATTCTCGATTAAGAGCCGATCCTTTACGAAAGCGGATTGGTTTCCCGCAATGAATTTGGGAAGCACCAATTTGAGCCTGTTCGCAATTATTTTTGAGATGACTTTATATAGAACATTGCAACATGAGATGGGTCTATAGTCTTTCATCTCTTTCGCCTCCTTGCGTTTGGGGATTAGTATAGCTAGCAAACGTTTATGGTATATGATCATGAATTTTTAACACTAACAAATTATGGATTTACAAGTTTATTTTGCAATCCGTTATGTTCCGAATTTCCCTAAAACCATTTGGTGTAGATGGTTACAAAAAAGATATAGAAATTCGAATATGATGTTAGTGATTTTTTCCCGTTTATACTAGATTTATTTTTTTCTATTATTTGCATGATATTTGTATTCGGATTTCAGAAGGAAAATGCACAAAATAACTCTGTTTTTTTTCTCATATTTCTCGTTATAATTTTCTTTCTACCAAATTAATCTTGATACACACACATATATAGTCTTTGATTACCAGAAAAAGAAACTTGATCCAGCTCTTACATACCAAAATAAAAAACAAAACTCCATAACCAAAATTTTAAAGAGTAAAGATTACGAAGGAGAAACAGAGGATTTTTTTCTTTTATCAAAAAAAAAAACAAAAAAAAAACCAAAAACAGAGGATTTTCTTTGTTCTTGTTCTTATTCTTGCTAGATTTTCCCGGGAAACTCCAATCTTTCCGGGGAAAAAAATCATTCAGATCCAAAGAAAAAGATGAAGTTTGGAAGAGAATTTGAAACGCAGATGATCCAAGAATGGAAAGAAGCCTACATGGATTATCGTTCTCTTAAATCAATAGTTAAACAAATCCTTCGTTATCGCCTACAAAAACAACAACGTCCTCCTGCTACTCCTCCTCCTCCTCCCAACGGAGACACGGTACCGCTCAAAACAGACAACGGAGGAGGCGGAACGGGCGCAGCAGGATTATCGAGAAGAATCTCTCTTTACCGCGCATTTAGCGGTCTAACAAACCGAGCTTCTCGTTCTCCGAAAAAATCACATAAACATCATAATCCTTTAAGCAGCAAACGCCATCATCATCATCATTATCATCTCTTTGACGACGACGAGGAACAAGTCATTTTGATCAATGAAGACGAGACATCGAGTTATACAACGACGTTTCTTAGCTCGGCAGAGGAAGGAGGGGAGATGGAGGTTCAGTTTTTTCGGCGACTCGATGGAGAATTCAACAAAGTTTTGAGATTTTATAAGCAAAAGGTTGAAAATGTTATGGAGGAAGCTGATGAGCTTAGCAGACAATTAAATGTTTTGATTGCTCTTAGAGTTAAAGTTGAGAATCCTAATGTTCATCTTCCTCCAGACCTTAATAGCGTCGCGAGCGCTCCTGCTTCTCCTCATACAACAATGAGGACTCCAGGTTTAGTTAGCTCCATTTCATCAAATTATTTTATAGTTTTATCTTCTTTTTTTGTATCAGAAAAGTTTTTAAAACGAACCAAGAGCGTGTGGTCTAGTGGTTTGTTCGAGTGGCCGAGGATTTGCCTAGTGGGTCTAGGTTAGGGCATGAGTCTCACCATCTACAAAATTGTTGGAATACCTTTCGGCTACTATAGAAGTCTTAAGTGGCAATAATACCCGGTTTGCTTCGGAGATTAGTCTAGTTTCGGCCTCGAATACAAAAATGTTTTGAGATGGTTAATCAAAGTAGTTTGAAGGGTGCTATAAATTCCATGTGTTAAGACATTTACAAGAAGAAAATTTTCCGGGTTTAAAGTTTTTATTTTCTTAATGTAAAGTTGTTAACTCTCTGCATTAAGTGATGTTTAATCTAACGTTAAGCTTCTAACAAAGGTTGATGTGAATGTTTTGATATTGTAGCCCCTTCACCAATGGATGTGATCAGAGAAATGGAACAAACAGAAGATAAGAAAGTATTTAAACCTGCTCCAGTAGAAATGTTGGATCATATAAAGCTCAAGATCGAGCCCGAAACTCCATTGTCAACTCTTAAATTGATGATTCTCGGTCTCCCAAGTGAGCAAACCTTCAGCAAACCCGAGCTTAAGAGAGCCGAGGAGCTTATGAACCGCGCTTTTGTTGAGTTCTATCAGAAGCTTAGGTTTTTAAAGAGTTATTGGTAAGAAAAGTTTTATAAAGATCCTCTTGTTTCTCAAAAACTCTGTTTCTCATCATCTCTCTTTGCAGCTTCTTGAATCAATTAGCGTTTGCTAAGATACTAAAGAAGTATGACAAGGTTTGTAATCTTTTAACAAAAATTTTTTCCGGTATTTGTTCTTTTGTTCCTACTGTGATATATATCTGTGTATTGTTTCCGCAGACTACTTCGAGGAATGCATCAAAGCCTTATCTAAATACAGTGGATCATTCATATTTGGGTAGCTGTGATGAGGTTAATACATATATTTTCACATCCTCTTTTATTTAATGTTAGAAACCAGACTTATCATTTACGTTTTCAGGTCTCGAGGCTCATGTCGAGAGTGGAAGCGACGTTTATTAAGCATTTCGCCAATGGAAATCACCGAGAAGGAATGAAATGTTTAAGGCCTAAAACTAAGAGGGAGAAACATAGAATCACATACTTCCTTGGTACTCAGTTTATCTTTTTAAGTTCTTTTATGAATAAAACTGAAAAGAAAGACATTTTCTCTTTCTCATAGACTAAAACCTCATCTTTATATATAGGCTTCTTTTCCGGTTGCGCTGTGGCTCTCGCCATTGCAATAACGGTTCTTGTACATATTAGAGGCTTAACAAAAAGTGAGGGCCGGCATCAGTACATGGAGAACATTTTCCCTCTTTACAGGTCCGTTATATATAAAGTTACATTCATCCCTTTTGAAACCGAGGAATAGAAATCCTACATCGAAAAAGAGAAAAGAGATAGAGCGATAGTAAATATAAAGTACATGGACCAATCCACTTATTGATAATTAATTTTGAGTTAGAACCTCAAGAAACTTAATAAAATCTTACGATTTTCTAACACTTTTTTCCGCAGCTTGTTCGGGTTTGTTGCGGTTCATTTGTTTATGTATGCAGCAGATATATATTTCTGGAGTCGATACCGAGTAAATTACCCATTTATTTTCGGGTTTGAGCAAGGGAATGATCTTGGTTATAGAGAAGTTCTTTTGGTAGGCTCTGGTCTAGCAGTTTTAACATTCGGAGGAGTCATCTCGAATCTCGACATGGAAATGGATCCGCGAACAAAAAGTTTCAGTGTCATCACGGAGCTCGTTCCTTTAGCTCTTTTAGTCGTAAGTTCTTGAAATTAGATCATTGATATTAATCTTTAACAATACATCAACATTGTTAGTTCTGAGACGTCGTTTACGTATGATCGCAGTGCTTGATGATGGCGCTGTTCTGTCCATTCAATATAATATATCGCTCCAGCCGATATTTCTTCGTTGGAAGCGTCTTTCGTTGTCTTTTAAGTCCTCTATACAAGGTAACGTTCAATACAAGTAATAAAACCTGAAAAAAATGTTACATATTGTTCGTGAGTATGTTTTCCTTTGCCAGGTTATTCTTCCGGACTTCTTCCTCGCAGATCAATTGACAAGTCAGGTACAAGTTGCTTGGTTTAGCATCTGGTTAATCTATATGTTTTCTTCTTGACAGATCATTAATCTATATGTTTTGGTTTCACAGGTCCAAACATTCAGAAGCTTATTGTTTTATGTTTGCTACTATGGATGGGGCGGAGATTTTAAGAAACGAACACACACATGCTATGATAGTGAGATTTACAAAGAACTCTACCTTGTCGTTGCCATTATTCCTTACTGGTTCCGCTTCGCTCAGGTACTTAGAAATAAAATACATACTTTACAATAAACACGCCACTCTTTCTGTTGCAAAACATGTAAACGTTTCCGTAGTTTACATCGAACCCGCATTTCTTGCTGTTTCATAACATTTTCAAAATGTTTAACCCGTTTGTTTGTTTTTTTCTCTTTCAGTCTATTAGGAGGTTGGTCGAGGAGAAAGACAAAATGCACGGCCTTAACGCGCTGAAGTATCTGTCGACTATATTGGCGGTTGCGGCTAGGACAATTTTTGAGATGAAGAGGGGGACGTACTGGCTCACGGTGGCTGTAACCACTTCAAGCATTGCCACGATGTTCAATACTTATTGGGACATTTTCAAGGACTGGGGTCTCATGAACCGCAACTCCAAGAACCCGTGGCTTCGTGACAAACTCTTAGTCCCTTACAAAAGCATCTACTTCATTGTCATGGTAAACCAAAAATAAATAGATAAATAAAATACATTTTTTCGGGTTTGAATTGTAGTGTTTTCGCGGGGTTTCTAACAGCTAGATTGTGATTTGAAATAAAGGTGGTGAATGTAGTGCTGAGGCTGGCATGGATGCAGACGGTTCTTGGGATTAAAGAAGCTCCATTTTTGCACAAAAGAGCTTTGGTTGCTGTTGTTGCAAGTTTAGAGATTGTTCGTCGTGGCATTTGGAACTTTTTCAGGTTCGATTGTAACTTAAAACCCGATTTCAGGTATTTTTGATCGAAGAAAAAGATCGGAAGATAAAATTTTAATGATCTTCGTTTTTGTTATCAGGTTGGAGAATGAGCATTTGAACAATGTGGGGAAATATAGAGCCTTTAAGTCTGTACCTTTACCTTTTCAAGAACTTGGAGGAAGTAAGACCGTGTAAATAAAATTTTAATTCCAAAAACAAAACAAAAAGCAGCTAAGTTTGAATTAATTGCTTAACTACATCATATGAAAAATGACTCTTTCCAATTTTTCAACAAATTAAATTAATCTCTTTGTGTTTAACCTTTGTGAATGTAGCAAATTAATGATGAATACACCAAATGTATAATGGGTTTCATACTTTGAACAGTTTATTCAATACATATCTTATCCACACATAACTTCAAAAAATTAACAATGATAATAAGTACATCGCAATAACCAAGAAATGGTGTATGACAAAGAGGAACCAAAACTAAGATCATTTCCAATGCTGCTTCAAATCGGATCCAAACTCTATTTTTGGTGTAAAATCATCTCCAATGATAGTCTATATTTTGCTCCAAAAATAGAAAAAATAATATTGTTGCTCCAAAATAACAACTATTTTATTTACAAAGTAGTCTCTCAATTTTAATATCTATACAAAATTATATAACTAAATTTTATACTTACATAAGTTTATATTAAAAATCTTAGTTACTAAATTAATTGAAGTTGGAAGAGAAGCTCCACTTCTAGAGGTCGAAAAAGAGAAAGATGAAAATACTAAATTAATTTATATACATTATATCTACGTTCTAACATATCGGCTTTGATATTTAAACTGCAAAATGGGTAATAGATATGACATCCTAATGACCTATTAGTAAACAAAAGTCCACCTCTATTACACACAAAGAGTTCTTTTAGAAATTTGTATCCGGGGCTCTTTTGAAATTCTTACAATAGTTCTTTTCTAGGTGGGTTTGGTTACCGTTGTGTAATATGCAACTATATTTAACAATTATGGCCATTTTTCTCGTGCTATTTAACAATTCCTTCATTCTAGGTCATTAACTTACAATCGTGTGATTGAAAGAGTTTGAACTCAGTCACACCTTACAATTCCTCTTTTGTCGCCGCAAATACCAACTTCTCTCCTGTTCATTACAAACTATATATATATTGTATTAGAAACTTTATTTATCAATAGAAAGAATCTCGTATAACCAAAAGTTGTAAACTAAATATATAACTTATATCCAAATCCTACATAAACAACACTATCACTGTTTGGAAAACATAGTAATAAACTCTAAAACAATGTACTCTTTATTCTCTCTATCAAAACGCCTCATTTTAGTCCCTATCTTGGTCATGGTGGCACAAGCGCTCCTTATGCGCAGTGTTTCGTCCTTGAACATGAACAATGCGTACGTGGAACACAAATGCTCTGCCAATCAAGGGGAATACAAGCCTGGAAGCCACTATAAGAAAGTCCTCGATTCTGGCATCCAAGAATTGTCGAAAGATCAGGAAGCTTTTCGTGGCGGTTTTGTCTATATGGACCACACCGATATTAAAGAAGTTCGTTTTGAGCCTGAAAGGGTCTACATCACCTTTCAGTGCCGTGGAGACATTTACGGGCCCCAGTGCCGCTCCTGCTTTGCCACTGCCCGGCCTGAGGTAACTACCAGCGCACACACACGTCATTTTTTGTATCATCTTCAAGATGAACGTATAATAGACAAGAAAAACTATCTTATATGAAAATTAGTCTGTCCAATATTGGTATTGATTGTGGTGTTGATATGCATAATGTAAATGACAGCTTTTTAAGAGATGTCCGAGAGATAAGGGGGCGATAATATGGTACGATCATTGTCTTCTCGAGTTTTCTTCGATCAGTACCTCAGGGAAGATCAATTATGATGACAATTTCTGTATTGATACCGCGAGGGCAAGGCCGAATGCGAAAACTCATACCCGTGATGAAGTTTTAGAGTTTTTGACTCTCTTCGATAATCTGACAAATATAGCCGTCACTAAAAGAAATAATTTCGTAAAAGATGTGGACAAACCGGCACTATATGCGGCAGGAGAGAAGAGGTTCGGAAATAAGAAGATCTATGCAATGGTTCAGTGTACAAAGGACTTAACTCCTAAGGCTTGTGTGGAGTGTGTGAGTCATAATGTCATACAATTTCAAAATTGCTATGAAAATAAACCAGTAGGTTTGAAAATAGGTGCAAGAGTTTTCGGTAGGAGCTGTAACTTTAGGTTTGAGCGTTACCCTTTTGTTAACGCCAAGACCAGTCCTAACTATATGAAGTTCTAAAGCAAGTTAAAAAAAATTGTTGCTTTAGACTTCTTTTGTGTCATCTCTAACTTTTATTTTACATGAAACTATTGTATTATTTAGAAAAATCAAACGATGTAGTTTTAATCAAATTTTATTTTAAATATTTTAAAGGAGGTTATAAAATGAAGTTTTTTAAAAGCATTTTTTTTTGGAAAAAAGAGATTTATAAATCAATAAGAGAATCATTGTATAAGAGTAATCACTAATCGTTTTTTAAATAGAAAAAAATGAATTATCTGTTCTTATGAAAGCACATGTAGGGCAGTTGCAGCTGAAACCGTAGTCTGCAAGTAATGCTAGTCTATATATGAAACCGCCATCGATCTGTTTTTGTATTAAGAAAACCAAAAAGTTATATATTTTTGTTATATAAATATATAATAATGTGTTAAGCATAATTATATATGACTTAAGCATAAGATCTATGATTTTACAGTTCCTTAAGACATTACTTCTATTAGGAATGTGGCCTAACTTAACCCAAAAGCTAGCTCAAGAGTTAAGGATTGCCACATCCTTTATATACTACCCAAAGATCTTAATCCCAAGCAATGTGGGACATTCTAATAGGCCTCCTCGAGATGTGGGTGGGAAACGGCCCAACGGGAACAGCCCAAGCCCAACATCTCGGAAATACAACAAGACATGCCACTTATATGGGCCACATAGGTGGAAAACCATTTTTGTGGGAATTTGCTTGTTGGGCCAACCTTGGGCTCTGATACCATATTAGGAATGTGGCCTAACTTAACCCAAAAGCTAGCTCAAGAGTTAAGGATTGCCACATCCTTTATATACTACCCAAAGATCTTAATCCCAAGCAATGTGGGACATTCTAATAACTTCTAACAAGTTTGGATTAAGATGACAAAGTGTAGATATGAAATTATGAATAGTTGATGTAAATGGATAGAGGTTACTGGATCGACAGGTATATAATTATACAAATAAAAGGAATATGATGATTGTTAAGATGACCTTTTTAATTAGTTATCAAAGCTTGAGGATGAGAAGTGTTAGAAGTTGATGGAACTACAGTGATGTGTATCAATGTCTTGAGGATAAGACATTCATAAATGGTTATTTCTCTTAGAATTAACAGCTCAACAATATTATGGCTATTCTTCTGATTCTCCCACAGTATTACATCATACAAATCTAAAAAACAATTAACAACTCAGCTTAAATTCAACATTGTTAATTAATTTTCTGTCCACTATCATCTAGAATTGATCATCATGATGAAAGTGACCATTAGCGTCTGATCATAAACTCATCATACCGTATATCCGACGATGAGAGAGCTCCATCTGTATATGGACGTGATCGATATGCTAGCGAGGAGCCACTTCCGAGAATCTCCAACGATGAGAGGAAGACGAATCGCGATCCATAATGTTTTTCCTTTGCTAGTTATTTTAGTTGTTTGTTAAATGAAAGGTTATTTTTCTATTTGTGAGAGTAAGAATGTGGTATAAATGGAACTTTTAGGAATAATGTAAGTGTTAATTTTGTTTTCAATGCTATTTTTAAGAATGCTATTTTTAAGAATTGCTAGAGAAGCCTTTAGAATTAACAAAATAATGGGATATTTATTATGTTCAAATTACATTGCAAAATTGTGAAAGGTAGAGAGAAATGGAGCCCTCATCTAAAAGTCCTTTTACCTTCTAAGAAAAGGGTAAATCTCATACCTTAAGCTACAACTCCTACCCAAAACTCTCCCTCCTTGTGTACGGTCGAAGTAGTAACTATCATACCTACCAGTAATCCATTCTAGACACACATAGCAACCGTTCGGTGTTAAGTCTAGCGCACACTGCATCATTGCATACAACTTATTTCTCCCTATCCTCGTCTCACCCACTGCGTACCAACCATTCTTTTCGCTTACATCCTTAGTGGCTTTTACCAATAGCTTGTCGAAGAGATCCTTCCTTTTATTTTTAAACTGCTCCGCATCGCTACTCACATTCTTTAGGTTGGTCATATTGAAAAAACTATCGTAACGAATCCTCCCTTTGGTATTGACCGAAGAAATCTCCAAAACACACTGGTCGTACCATATTATTGCTCCTCTGTTTCCCGGACATCTCTCACGAAGCTGTCATATATATACACAATTATATACACACCGATCAAGAACAACATTGCATGGAATTATCTACATATAACATATAGCTTTCTTTTATACTAGCCTTAAAATGCGTATCAGTTTTATCAATCAGATCACGTTAGAATAATTATACATCTTTTATATATTTATGTACTATTGGGTTTTTCAAGCCCAATCCAACTCCCCATAGTATGATATTGTCCGCTTTGGGCCTACATGCTCAAGCCCACACGGATTTGTTACTGGATTCATTCCCAAAAGGCCTCATACTAGTTGGAGTTGGATTTTAATTATTTATTAGAAACTTATTTTCTAAACTTCCGATGTGGGACGTTGGTTTGTACCCAACATGTACATTCATATATGGAAATATGTGACTTCTAATATATAATACTGAAGTGAAGTTACCCCAGAGAGGGCTGTGTGGAGGCAGGAGTGGCACTTGGACCCATAAGAGTCACCACGGCACTGAAGCAAAACGAAGACAATGTTTGGATCCTTACTAACTTCATAAGCCACAACATTGGATTCGTAGGTGTAACCGTTGCGAAGATGAAGGTGGGAGATGTTATGGATGACTTGGTTGAGATTCTTCTCAAACGTACTCCCCCGCGTGTATCTCCCTTGGGTGTTGTTGCATTGGTGGTTCAAATACTCATTGGTAACGTTTTGAGAAGAAACGCTGCGTATAAGGAGTTGTATAGCCACCACGGCCAATATATTTGAAAACATTGGGTTTCTTGATATTTTTGTGGATAGTGTTTCCTTTCTTGATATTTGATAATCGTTAAGAAGTTCGAATGTTTATATAGGAGACTTGAAGATTAGGGATGTTGGATCTTAAGTGGAGTTGATACTTTTTTTAATAATTTGATAATTATTAGAATTGGTGTAAAAGTGTTGACCTTATATACAAATTCGATTGATCATTGCATTACTATATATAACACATGTTCTATATTAGTCTGTCTGTGAGAAAGCAGAGAGAAGTTGGACGTTGAGACTTGGTATTTGCGCCGAGAAGAGAGGGCCGATAAAATGGTCACACGACACGAACGGTGTCAACCTGAAATGAAGGTAGTGTTAGTTTAATACGTACGTAGTTGTGTCATAACAAGAATCCTTTTTTCTCAAAATAGATAGATTCCACCCGAAAATAAAAAGTGATTTAAATCTCAAATTGGGGACTTGGGAAATATTCTTGGATGATAAGAGTGGGTTGATACCATTATATTAACTTATAAACTACTCAAACTAGTAATAATTTCTGTAGACTAGGAGAATACTATGTAAAGAAAAAAACCAAAAACAATAATACATATAAAAACATTAAAAGAAGCTATCTACACTGATTTTTTTTCAGAATAAAGAATCAAACATGCCGCTATGTTTTATATTGTACTAGATAAGGACCCGCCCGACGTGTGGATTTAAAAACTTCTAAATCAAATTAAAATTAACAAAAAGATATATAATCTTTTGCTACAGGTAGAAAAAAAATTTAGGAAGTAAACAGAGAAATTTTAAGTTAGAGAAAATAATTATTTCTATTTTTGTTTTTGCCTTTAGGCACTAATTTGCAGTTCTATATTATTGATTTATGTGAGATTTATTACAATAATCTAGAAAATTGTAAGCATGATGATATATAAGTCTTACATGATTCAAAATTTCAAAAATGAAAATAGAAATTAAAATAAAAAATCTAAAAAAATACAACAACTAAATTAAAAATATTAGAAAAATATAAAAAGCATATATTGATCTTACATAACCCTAACTGAAAAAGAAAATTAAAAAAATATAAAATGATTTTAAATCATCACATTTCTTATTAGAAACTGAAATTGATATCATTAATGTAAATTTTAAATTAACCTATGACACATGTCGCAATCTAAAATCATTAGCAAGATGATATATCATAAATCTTATAATTCAAAACTGAAAGTAGAAATAAAAATAAATAATCTAAAAATGCGAACAATTAAACTAAAAATAAGATAGAAAGTTTTGAACACGGTGATATATAAATCTTCGATAATTTGACGCACGTTCATGTTGATTACTAACATTGAAACATCAAACATTATATAATAAGATTTCTTACTTTAAATATTTGTCTTTTTATGTATAATTTTCTTTTATATATTAAAAAATAGTAAGTTAATACTTTTTTACATTTACCATTTTTAATATTTGTTTTTTTCCTTTTTAAATAAATTTTAGTGTTTTAATTAAAGTATATTCTTTTTAACTATATAATAAAATATATATGTTTTATTTTTAATTTTTGTATACTTTTCTTTTAATATATATTTTCAAAGAATAGTAATTGTAATTTTTTATTTTTATGGGTGGTAATTTACAATATTATTTTATTTTTATATTTTTTTTAACAAAGGTAATTGTAATCCTTTTACATTTAGGATTCTTATAATTTCCTTTTTCATATAAGTTAAAGTTTTTAGATACAGACATAAAAATTAGTATTTGTAAATGTTTTATTTTGGATTTTTTTTTACTTCTTTAAGGAAAAAAAAATCTTTTATGACATGTGTCACGATCATGGAAGTTACTAACTTTTAAAACCAAATTTTATAAAATAAGATTAGATGAAAATTATCGATCCGAAGAGATATAGGTCGAGAAACATTTGTTCTAGAATATTTGAGACAGGGTCGTAGTTTGAGCTCTATCTGGTACAAAGTAATAGTTCTGGTGGGCAAATAGGACATTTTCCTCTTATCCAAAATCTCAAACATGATAATCAGTCCATCAGCATTAAAAATCCTAATGAACTCTTACAAAAGGAGAAAAGATTTCACACGAAACCTAGTCTACGCCTAGACCCACTAGAAGTTTTGATCTTTAGGGTTTAATGGTAACGTCGAAGAGAAGGGAGTTTCCGATTTCCCCGAGCAGAATCGAGCTGACAGGTTTTTTTTTAGTTTCGTCTAGTTTCCATGTGTATGGCTGTATTTTCTCATTTT
The DNA here is from genome assembly GCA_905216605.1 of Arabidopsis arenosa. Lineage (NCBI taxonomy): Eukaryota > Viridiplantae > Streptophyta > Magnoliopsida > Brassicales > Brassicaceae > Arabidopsis > Arabidopsis arenosa. The sequence continues at coordinate 4,055,849 of LR999455.1, read as the reverse complement.
ATTAATTCGTTTACTTGGCTTAATTAGTATAAATACTTCGAGTCTTAATACTAGGTTTTGAACCCACGCGTTTATTTGATATATTTTGGTGAAAATTATATACGACGGATGATAGTTTTTAAATTACTATTAAAGCAAAATTTTTATTTCAAATGCGCAATTATAAGAATTATAAAAATTAATAGTATTTCAGAATAAAATCTTATCAAAAGAACCATGAATCAATCTTGTTTTTTTCATATTCAATTGGCCGCCAACACCTATGTCTTCGTACTTCTCTTCACATTCATCGTTTCTTACTCTTTATATTCCTTCTCGTCATCTGCATTGTCAATTTTTTATGGCCGTTATCATCATTACTTTTCACTTCTACGTTATACTCTTCCTCTTCCTCTTTATCTTCCTTACTTTCTTCCTCAACTTCTCCATCTTCTTCTATGTAAAACATTCGTTATTATGTGGTTAAAAACAGAGCAAGAAATTTAAACTTTCTAACATTAACCAAACATAGCTCCATAAGCTTATGAATTAACTACCCGAAACAACGTCGTTCATTTGACCTTTTGAACTCGAAATTTGATGTCTTTCTACCAAAATTTAGTTCAACATCTCCAGAATAATCCTACCAAAGTTCAGATTATTTCGAGTACATTCAGATGTTCATGTCTCCACATTGCTGGTCAGATCTGAAACTTTAAAAGAAATATTCTCGAACATGTTGAAGAAGTTTTCTTCTAAAAGTTTGTTTAAATCTATTTTCCAACATTAAACCTCACCATCAAGTTTGAGCTACATATGAACCAAACGTTACCATAAAGAGGTCATGTTATAACTGTTTTCTCACTTTTCTTTTCCATATATGACAATCCAAGTTTGTCTTATGATAACACAATCAGACCTCTTCTCACGACAATGGCTTTCTCTCTATTTATCTATCTATCTATCGCTCTCTCGCTTGTCGCCAATCTATTCGCATTTCTCTCTTTCTATTTCATTTTTTACATGGGAAACTACCCTCTTTGTTACCTAGATTATGACGTCAATTGTTTATAATGCAAGGAAACTCTCATCAATTAAATTTATTATCTTTCATACGTCTCATCAATTCCCGTTTTTGATTGAAATTGGTATTCCAGGAAGAACTACTTTTTTCAAAATTTCAACACAAGTCTTTATACCTTTTGTCTCGTTAAATATCATCCAACTGAAGTATATGCAACCTAAGCTAAAAAAACATAATCAAGCAAGAAGTTACCTCATTAGCCATAGTTGCATCCACTTCCATTTTAACGTAAACAATTTTCACTATATTGGCCTGGACATCTTTTCCAAGAGAGCTTCCTTGCATGGTCTTACATATATGTTCTTCAACTTCCACCACCACCACCATTTCATTAGATTTATCAGCCCATGACACTTTTGGGCACAAGGAATTGCTACTGAACTCGTTAGAACCACTAAATAACCAATCAAAATAATTTGTTTTAGAGTAACACACAACTTGTTTTCCAGCGAACCTTCTGCTATTCATAAGATTTCTGCTATTCAACCAGCATAGGGTATTATTGGTTAATGAATTTCCAGATATTATTGGTTATCTAGTAAGATGAAATATAATAATGGTGATTGTTAGTGAATCTTTATTGAAAGTTGTTACTATAATATTTAGCAAATCTTAGGTGAAATGTGTATTGACTTCTTCTTTTTTCTTGCACAAGAGAAACAGAGGGTAAATTGTTTGGATAAACTACGTTTAATAATGGGTCCGATTGGTAATACAAAGCTGTATAATTTTTTTTGTTGTTAGCTGGAGCGGTAAGCTGTTACGGAATAGTGTAAAACTGTACAAAACAGTGGTAGATAAAAGTTGTACAAAAAAGCTGAGAGTAAAACTTTTAATAACGTTTTTAGTATCGCTTTTGTGATTAGTAACTGTCAAAACGGTACACCTATACTTTAGCTATATGGGGTTACCATTCAATCTTAGTGCTGGGTAAGGTAATACCATTTTTTTTCTTTTTCTGACAATGACCTCAATTAAGAATATTGAGAACCTATTGGATCGTTATTTCTTCCACATAGCTTAGGATAGATCATCTTTATTATACGCATGTTTCCTTTTAATTTCAGATGCAGTGCATCTTCATTTCTTCAAGACAAACGTGTCATCAGATCTCGGAATATCTTTTATACCAAAATTTTGAATGAAGAAGTTGAAAACATACATATATCAGTATCATCATCAGAGATTTTATCGAAGTATAATATGGTCATATGGTTTATCTGATTTAATATTAGATACCTTCAAGATCCACCAGACACGATATCACATGCCATTGTCTCGTTATTTGATTGTCCCACAATAACTTGACTTCTCTTTCCTTGCACAAGAGAAACAAATGACAAATTTTTTGGATAAACCACGTTTAATCGTGTCTTTGAAATGTAAATATCATAATGCTATATAAAACTCCCTTTAAATGAAAAATTCCCCATTGTTTTTTTCTAACAATGATTTTTAAGAAGAAATATTGAGAACCCATTTAGGTTTTAACAATCTAATTTAAATAATGTAATAAGCAATGTTTTTAAACCCGACCCGAACGGTGAACCGTACTACCTTCTGGGTCACCGGATCACTAGGTCAACCGGGTTCGATTACGGGTCAATTGATTAAAATTTATTTAATATATTTAATATTTATAGAGATTATACAGTTTTTATAAATATAAAAATAAAATAATCATACTATATTTATAAAATTTGAAGTCTAACAATAATAATAAAGTGATTTAAATTAAATTTTTAAATCCAACTAAAAATTGGATTTAGTGCTAATTAAATTTTTGTCGTTATTCGTATCTTCCTCCACCATCAATCGTGTTTTGTTTCTCCACCACCAAACTGTTTGATCTGGAGAAAAAAAGAAAGGAGAAAAATAAGAGTATGGAACAGATTGTGAAAGAGAAGAAGAGAAGAAAGCGGAGGTGAAGGATGAGACGCGGCCGAGGAGAAGGGATCATCACCATCGCGAAGGAGAAGCATTGGAAGTGGGATATTTGGTTCATAACAGTAAGGGAAGTTATGATCTAGAAGATCAGAGCATATCTAGGCTGGGGCAAAGCAAAATAGAAGCAAAGAAGGAAGAAGATGAAGGAAAAAGGAGCAGTTCAAGTTGGGGTTTTGTGAGGGTTCTTCTCTTCGGATTAGAAGGAATCAGATCACAAATAAGACATCATTGGAAAGACTACATTTTTAAGAATCCATAGCAACTGACTGAGCGTCAATCGGATTTAAACTCAAGCATTTATGAACGTTGCTTTCGGAGCAAGTAACAGCTGAAACTAATCAAATCTGAAACCTTAAAAAAAAAAACAGTCCCGAGTGGGCTTCTTCAAGGCGACGTTTGGAGCTCTAAAAGTAGTCTGATCGAGATGAAACTTTGTGGAGGGCTACATGGTACTGCAAGATAAGAATTCAACGGTGGGATTACATTTGTAACGGTTAGTTCCTTATTTATTAGCGTGTTTCTGAGAATGGTTGTTAATTTGTTATAGAGTAAATTATGACGAGTTTGTGTTGTTGGTTGGGTAAACGAGCTTGGTTTGAGCTGAATCTCTGCAGGATCCTTTATGACTCTCATAATTATGTTTTGGTTGATGGAGAGCAAAGGTGGAGTTCAAGACTATGTGATTGCAACCAAGCTAGTAAATTTTTCTAAAGGAGAAAGGAGGAGAGATGTTCTTCAATTCATCTTCAATTAGGCTAAGATGAGGGTGGTATTTGCGGATATGCAGTAACCTCTTTCCTCATATACTTTTTGATAGTTGCTGAGTGTAGGCTCGAGAATTGTCTTTGTTGATTTATGTGAATTTTTGTATATGGTAAAGTTAGGTTATTAGTAACATGCACTACAAGAAATATCAATATTGATAGCATATGAAAATAGCTCATTTTTCTTAACTGCTATGAAAGATAAATGTTTTATTTTGTTTTCAAGCTATAAAGAAAGGTTTGGTCTTGTTGAGAAGAATCCTTTCTAAAGAAGTTTGATTTTGTTGGTGATTGATCTGAAATCCTAGGTTTTAGCCGTAGATCTGCTGCTTCTCTCTATTGATTTGAGAAACCGTAGGTATTGATTCCATAGAAAGTGAAGAACATGCGCCCAGATTCTGGATTTTTTTATTAGTCTTGGTGAGATTGTAAAAGTCTTCCATTATGAGGAATCAAAGGTTGCTATGAGTGTTTGTGGAAGCTATTTCTTCTTGTTTTGGATTAGAATCGGGAGTATGGAAGTTGATTGAAACTGTGTTATTTTTATTCGTTACCTAATCTGTTTTTGCTACTTATTAAGCAATAATGAAGGTTTGAATTGAAGGAAACGTGAAAGGGAAAATAAGGAGCAGCTCCATTATGTAGCCAAGTTCGAGTATTGGTTGTTGGTGACTCAGGTAATTTACAAGTTCTGGTTTCATGTGGATTGTTATATTTGATTACTTGTTTTATGGAGTCAAAGCCAATAGTGGAGGCCTTGAAGAACAAAGGCATAACTGGTATAGGAGCATCAAGGTTTTGTTGAGGTGGTGAGTTTGGTTTTCTTGTTCCTGTATCACTCTTCCCTCATTCCTTTTATTTGCATTGTCCTAATAAAGGTTCTGCGATTTCAGGAACAAGCAACTTGAAGAATCATATGATCACATAAGCTTCTAACTGAGTATAACCGAATAAGCTTATGTGATCACATGATTCTGAACCTTGCTAAAACCAATGTTCCCTCAACACTTGCATGGTTGCTATATCCTTTGACAAGTTTATGCTCTATCTAGCTAGTATACAATTTTTTTTTACTTAATTAGACTCTTAACTAGGCACAGGGTGCAAAAATATATTTTTTGTATTGTCTCTTGTCAAACTATTATGTGATCTTGTTTGTTCTAAAACTTAATTACACATCTTTTTGTAACCAATTTATCTAAACAAATTATGAAATCAGGACATTGGTTGTATACTCTAAAGGAAACGAAGAAGACAGTGGAAGGGGATGTGTCTCAATGTATGTGGAACTTGACAAGAGCTGCCTTTCATCCACACACATGGAGGTCTTAATTTGCTTATCTCTCTTTTTTTGTCTTCAACAAGAAAGAGAAAAATACCTTTCAATTCAAGGTTCGTATACTTATCTATATTCTATATATATTATATATGAATGAATTAGTAATATGTGTATATCCATGTTAACATGTAGATGTGGAGGTGAAGAGGTTTGATTCATCAAGAATCGTATGGGGAGTATCACAAATGCTTCGTATGATCCAAAACTTTAGGTTATAATGAAGAGTAGTTATTTTATTGTATGTAATACAGGGTTATGTATGTTTTGTGTAATGAATATTTTTGATAATTTATGCAATAGAAAGAAATTATATACAATTTCAATTAAATAAATACTGCAAAACATAGTTCAAATATGCAAATTATATATAAATCAAATTAAATTTATTTAGCAAAAATATGCTACAACACTATTTAAAACAGCACTGAATGTGTGTTACAATAAAATATATTATAACATTCGATTAGTGCTATAATAGATCGACATTTAATAGCTTATCGAAAAAAGCTATCGTATATGGGGGGTCTACCATAACTGGGGCAGAAACAGCGTTTATGAAAACGCTATCAATGACATATTATAGCTCTTCTCTCATCAGTGCCGGCTCAGATAGGAGGGCGGGCGGTGCGACGGCCAGGGGCCCATTTCCGTGTTCCAATAATTAAGGGGCCCATTTTTAAAAATATTTTTATAAAAGTATTAAAAAATTATATTACAACATAAAAATAAAATTTATAAGGGCCCATAAATTTTTTTACTTACTGTTTTTAGTTTTAATAATTAAATTTTTATTAAAAATATCATACAAAATTTTTTTATAACACAAAAACACTATAAAAAAAATTTTCTAAGGGCCCAAATTTTTTTTTGCCCTAGGGCCCATCAAAGTATTGAGCCGGCACTGTCTCTCATGCTAATAATGTAGATATTTCTTGTAGTGATGATATGTGAACTGCATTAGTGACATAAATTGATATCATGTTTAACGTATATTAAATCATAAAAATGATTATGTATATGTATATGAGAAGAGAAAACTAAACAGTATGAGAAAGATACTGGAGGAGGTTGGACTATAATAGACCGACGGGTTCATATACAGATCATTAACCGCTGACGAGCAATAAGGGGAAGGATCGAGCTACGGGCCGTGGTCTTCCGTAAATAGGCTTGAGTAGCCATGAGTTAAAAGAGGCTTGAGTAGTCATAGGTTAAAATACTTCAAACTAAAAATGAAAGTAAAATATCTTGTTGTGAGAAAGACGAATGTTTGTTTGATTGATAGACATTCTGAATCTATGCTAAGTAATGGTTGTTGATTATGTTTGGAACGTGATTACTGTATGCCCAGTGGGTAGAGTTGATCTCCTTAGTGAGTAAACTTGTTTTACTCGCCCCTCTTTCCTTTTTTCCCTTTTTTCCATGTTTAGTAAGTTTCAAAAGTTGCAAATTGAAGTTTGTTTGTTGGTCAATTTTAAAGAAAAAAACGTTTTGGCAAGACCGGATGTATAACATACAGTCCCATCCTTTGTGGCGGGACGGGTTTTACACTTTCAATATCATAAGAGAGATCTTATATTTAAAATAGACATCAATGACTGAAATTATATATATATATAATTTATAACACACATGAAAAACCAAAAAACTTATAGGAATAACATTTTAAACCTGATTTATAAATTATTGGAATTATTGGATCCTTTGTCCATAACCCGAGCTCGGAGAAAGAAGAGATATGAAGGTCTATGGAGAAGGCAAAAAAAATGTCATCATTGTTTAGAACAATATTTTCGAAAATTTTGACTAAAAACATAATTCTTAAACCTGATATGAGAGGATGATGCGTAATAATAATTTGTTAGAACAATATCATCGGTGAAGTAGTTTAGATATCTGATCTTTGTTCTTTATCATCGAAATAAGTATAACGCTCCTCTTCACCATTTAGTTGTCATCTTACACACTAAACGCAGAGAAAACATCTAGTCAAATTTTGTGAATTTACCTGGAAAAAACAAAACAAATTAGTATTGCCTATTTTAAGTTTTTAAAATATATCGGTTTAAATTAGGTACAAATATTATAGGGAATCAAAATTAGTATTAATTTTTATACTATTAAAATCGAAATATATCAAAGTCTTTTTGGTCCAATGGTTGATCAATGGTTCATTGATACTTCTAAGCTAAGTCTTGGGTTCGATTCTCAGATAGTTCAGTTCTTGCATATTAATGGTGCAAAGCTTATCAAAGGTTCAACATACCACATGTAGAGCTATTCTTCATAGTCTCGAGTATTTCGAGGAGAGTTTGTCCATCGCGGGAATGTCGTACATGCAGAAACGACCGTTGTAGATCCGACTGTTCCGGAAAGAGTTGCATTGTGGAATCGTTGTTTGTGAGAGTTTTTCATCATAATCGCATATTTTGTAAGTAATTGAATATTATCATAATATGATTAGATTAAATATATCTAACGATGATGTAATAGACGGCAAAGAAATCGCAATATTAGATTAAAAAAAATATATCATTGTTTTTGGTTGAGGGTTGTAGAAAATTAATTATGGGGGTTGTTTAGATACATAGATAAATGGATTGATGTTAATCCAAGATTACTCTCCATGAATCAATTTTTTCTTATTAAACATAATGGTACTTATATTGTAATATTCTTTGAAACTAGGAAGGTAAAAATTTATATGTGGTTCAATTTTAGGGTTTGATTGGTTCTTCTGCTACCATCTGCAAACTCTACATTTGCAGGCGGTTACGGTTTCTAGCATATAAAACCAATCACGTAAATCGATTTAAACTGCTTTGAACCATTTGAAATACTTTAATTTCAAAAATTCTTTTCCGTAAGCGTTTACGGTTGCGGACGGTAGCTGAAGAAAAAAACAAAGTCACATAAACTTCAAATAAAAAACAAATACTATCAAATCCAATATATATTAACATATATTCTCAAAACTCTAGTTGTTAAAAAAACATAATTCGAACATATTTTTTGCAGTCAAGCTTTAGAAAGCCAAGATACAAACGTAATAATTTTAAATATTGTCAATCATACATATATATCGACGATTCAAACATACTTTTTGCAGTTTGTCACATTATTAATGCATAAAATAATAAGCATTTCACTCTTAAATTGATTTGTTTATAAATAATTACGTAGTAATTTATTTATAGTTTATTTTTAGTCATGTTTATTTTATGTTTTTAACATAATAATATAATATTGGTGTTTTCTAATTTCTTATTATCATAGATTATATTTTTTTTGGTAAAAGTCATAGATTATATTTATTTTGGTTATTTTTTATTTAAACGATATCGCACCCATTGGTTAACTAGTCATAAAACTTTTGTATATACACCTATTTTCTAACTACTAAACCAGTAGTTCAAATGCTTATAAACACTAAACTACAATCTCTCGTTTTCGCAAACTTCCGCAGTTGCAACCTACCCGTTGAATTTAAACTAGTTATCCCTTAATACGTAATAGGATAATAGATGTCGTCAGCAAGGCTTATATTATACGAATTCGTAAATGTAGAAGTATAAATGGACCCTCTCATCCGTAATTTTACCTACTTTTCCCTGCATTAAGTGTCATACAAAAAGGAGATCAATGCATTAGAGAATTGTAATGAAGTGTAACGCAATCTAAGGTGGTCAAACAAAAAATTTAACAGGGTTCATTTAATGACTTAGATAAAAATGAGTCCTATATAATTTTCAGATTTACCTACTACTAATTACTCCCATTATAGAAGAGGAGATAGTTAAGCGTTAGGACATCAGAAGCTCTCTAGTCCAAGCCATCAGGTAAGTGATCTGGAGTTACATTGTTTTTTTAATGGGAACTTTACTCAGGTGTATAACATTTTATATGAAATTACCAGATACATACAGATCTTTTTATTATTACTATCATATTTCGGGTATATTTTTTATACCCAGCGTGCCCCTGCTAAACGTTACAGGAAAAAACGTAATTACAAAGAATGCCACTGCCATGTCAGCAAAGCCGCGTCGCCACGTCAGAAATCGCTGACGTGTATTAATGAACTCAGCCGTAAAGCGATACAGCGGCAGTAACGGCTGAGTTACGGTTAGTAGCGGCTGATTTATGGAAAATGACTGAGTTATGAGCAAACGGCTGACTTACGAGTATAACTCAGACATTAGTTACGACTGAGTTAATGAAGTCGGTCTGAGTTATGAGAAAATGGCTGACTTTCGAGCATAACCCAGCCTAAGTTACGGCTGAGATTTCACCCGTTGGTTGATTTGTCAAAATTTTGGCTGAGTTATTTCTTCGACACGGCCGAGTTAACTTTTTCCGGTTGGCTGGGTTATCAAAGACGGCCTAGTTATGTGATGTCGTTACGGCTGATTTAGCCTCTAGTGTCATAAATCAGCCGTAATGAGCTGAGTTAATGGAAAACTCGGCCCAATTACGGCTGACTTAGTAGCGAAAGATTAATTACTAGAATAGCTTGCAATTACGGCCGACTTATCAAACGATACGGCTGAGTTAAATATTTTCGGTTGAGTTACGACATTAAACGGCTGAATTTGGCTGCATTTTTTTCGATTTTTAATTACTGTAATAGTATGCATGTTGCGACCGAGTTAAAGTTTTGTTTGATGGCTGGTTTAATTCGGTTGATTAACATTTTCGTTTGGTGGCTTACTTGCCACTTCATCAATTAAAAAAATGACGTGGCATGCAACATTCCATGTCATCATTCCATGTCATCATCATCAAGGGAAATACGAAAGGTCTTTTCTACTACTCATCTTCTTCTTCATTGTGTCGATCTTCACCTGTGTTTTTCCACATCTCTGGAACTTAAATTTCACTCGACTCGTCATCGTCTTACTTCTTCATTTTCGTTCTTCCTTACCCCGATATGACTGATCCGGTTCCGGTAATTGTTGTTTCCGGTAACTGGGTAAAGAAACACAAATTCGTATTTAACACCGACGATAAAGGGTGTAGAGTTGTGCAGATAGATGAGGAAACAACGCACGACAAGCTTGTGAAGTTGGTGCTCGATGACTACGGATTGAATGAGTTGAGCCATCAGTTAAAGCTGAGCTACATGTTCTCGAAGAAGGCTATGAAAAATATGTCGCTTGATACTCCACCAGTTTATGTCTCCAATGATCGACAGTTGCAATGTTTTCTAAGCCTACGGAAAATCGATCAACTACGTCTCTGTGTGGAATTTACGGTGAAAGAGTATATGGAAATTAGTCGGAAGGACGGATCGAGAGGAAGGATGAAACGGCCATCCAGTTCTGGCTCAAAATTAGAATCTAGATACGAAGTTCCCGATGGTGGATTTGAAGGTTTCTGTTATGATTATAGTGAAAATCAAGACGAAGAAGCAGGTGACCAAGAAGCAGGTGACCAAGAAGCAGATGACGAAGAAGAAGATGATGAATTTTCAAGCCGATTTGATGTTTTCGACGACTCCGATGGTGCCTCATCTGATGATGATAACTTTACTGTATACGGCGATCCTCAGAATAAAGACGAAGATTCACCGTCTCTGCCTCCTAAGAAGAAACCTCAGAACATTGAAATGGCCGGATCGGCTGGGGACTCGGAGGCTTTAAGGTTGGAGTTGTCTTCGCTAAACCTCGCTGTAGGTCAACGATACCGGAGCAAAGAAGATTTGGTGTATCGACTCAAACTTCTTGCGGTAAGGGATGGATTTGATTTTAATGTACCAGTCTCAAATCCGACCGCAGTGAATATTGTTTGCTGGGTTGATGAATGTCGATGGAGAGTTCGTGCATCTACACAAGGGGATGAGCCACATTTTTATGTTCGTATATACGATTCGGAACACACATGTTCTGTGACGGAACGTTCTAATCGATCCCGACAAGCAACACCTGATGTTTTGGGAGGTCTTTACAGGGACTTTCTTGGTGACGTTGGTGCGGATGTTAAACCTAAATCAGTCGGAGTAATTATCAATAAGCATTTTAGAATAAAGGTAATTACTGTGTCGCGGCTGACCTATTGATTACTATACGACTGACTTTTTCTCATCTCGGCTGATTTATCAATACATTCCGGCTGACTTATAGTTTACGACTTATATATATTACGGCTGACTTATGTTTACATTGTGGTTGACTTATATCTTACGGCTGACTTATGTTTACATTGTGGCTGGGTTATATATATTACGGCTGACTTATAGTTACGATATGTTGGTGTCAACAGATGGGTTATTGGAAGTCACATAGGACGCTCCTGTATGCAAGGCAGATCGATCAGGGAACTCCTGAGAGTAGTTTTGAAGAACTGCCTTCTTACCTATACATGATAAGACGGGCAAATCCGGGTACAGTCACGCGTCTTCAACTTGATGATGAAGGAAGATTCAACTATGTGTTCATTGCTTTTGGTGCCAGTATTGCTGGGTTTCCTTTCATGCGCAAAGTTGTTGTTGTCGACGGTACGTTTCTCCATGGAAGTTACAAAGGGACCCTTCTAACAGCCCTAGCTCAGGATGGTAATTTTCAGATTTATCCAATAGCTTTCGGTATTGTTGACACCGAAAATGATGATTCTTGGCGTTGGTTTTTTACGCAACTCAAAGTTGTTATCCCTGACGATAAGGATCTTGCGATAATCTCGGACAGACATAAGTCAATAGGGAAAGCAATTGGTGAAGTGTTTCCGTTGGCTTCTCGTGGAATTTGCACTTACCATTTGTATAAGAACATTTTGGTGAAATTCAAAGGAAAACATTTGTTCCCTCTGGTGAAAAAAGCGGCAAGGTGTTTTAGGCTGAGTGATTTTAATGAGGCGTTCAATGAGATTGAAGCGTCTGATCAAAACCTACATGGATACCTCCAACGAGCTGGTGTCCAAATGTGGGCGCGTGTTCATTTCCCGGGTGAAAGGTACAATTTAATGACTACTAATATTGCGGAATCAATGAACAAAGCACTGTCAAAGTCCAGAAGCCTTCCCATAGTTCGACTGTTAGAATCGATACGGACTATGATGACCAGATGGTTTGCTGAACGGAGAGTGGACGCGAATTCGCAGCAAACAACGCTCTCACGAGGTGTTGAAAAACTGTTGCAGGTAACTCAGCTGTAACTGCTTAAATAAGTCAGTCGTCAAACGTTCTTAAACCAGTCATTATTTCCATAAATCAGACTTAACGTATTTTGTTTTTTTTTTCCCCTCTAATAGGCCCGTGTCACCGCGGCAAGACTTATGGGTGTACAAACGATTGATGCTTTACGCGTGCAGGTAACTTATGGAACACAGTTGCATATTGTAAATGTGGATTCTAAAAAATGCACATGCCGTCGTTTCGACCACGAGAAATTACCATGCATACATGCAATCGCAGCTGCAGAGCATATGGGTGTGTCTCGTATATCCCTGTGCAGTCCTTACTATAAGAGAAGTTACTTGGTTAGCGCATACGCTGCTCCAATCATGCCTTCCGATACGGCAATCCCTGTTCCTCAAATTGTAGTTAACCAACCGTGCTTGCCTCCGATTGTTGTAAACCAGCCAGGAAGGCCCAAGAAAATTAGGATTAAATCATCTTTGGAAGTTGCCATTGGAAACAAACGCCCTAGGAAGCAACATGTATGTTCTCGATGTAAACAAGCTGGGCATAATGCTAAAACTTGTCAGTCGTAGTATTGTTTGTATGAATTCTCTTTTATGTATTTGTTAATGGCGAATTAATCTGAGTAACTCAGCCGTATATCGTTATAATAATTCGGCCAAACCACGAATTCATCTGTGGTACATCATCCGTGTTGTTGTCATAACTCGGCCAAACCACGAATTCATCTGTGGTACATCAGCCGTGTTGTTGTCATAACTCGGCCAAACCACGAATTCATCTGTGGTTCATCAGCCGTGTTGTTGTCATAACTCGGCCAAACCACGAATTAATCTGTGGCACATCAGCCGTGTTGTTGTCATAACTCGGCCAAACCACGAATTGTTATGTGTTAAATTCGTGATTTAATTTAATCTGAAATTAAACAACGTTTATAAGATGTATTTAACTTCTTCTATTCACTCATCTTTTAATGATCATAAAATTAGCTCATGTTTGTACCCTAAACCCTAAACCAACACCATCTAAACCCTAAACACACAGAGGCCATACTTAACTTCCATTCCTAGAAAGTCGATCTATATAGAATGTGAATGGGCTGAAAGTGTGAAATTTTTATTGTGATTTAATGTTATAAATCTGGACATTATTAGAACCAGACATAATGTTAATATACAAATGGCCCTCTAAATAAAATGATTTTTTTCATAACTCGGCCGTAAGTAGTAAATACCTCAGCCGTAACGTATTTGAATTATTTTGAATATTTTTTTAATTGTTTTAGTTATTATAATAATTTTTTTTTGTATTATTTTCAATTATTATGTCTAAATTTATGACATTAAAACGCGTGTGCGTGTGAATATGTCAGCAATTATTGTTGGCGTTTCCCCAAAAAACACTTTCTGTAATCTCGAGACTGTATATAATAAATTAATATCTGAGTAACTCAGCCTTAAAACGTTATAATAACTCAGCCAATTCTCGTTTTAATCTTCAATATACAGGAATGGCTTGAACGACGTCGTTTGATCAGTGCTTTAGTAGATACGACTATATTGATTTAGTGATTTATTTATTTTTTTAGTAATCAAAGAGAAGATGATGGCGCAGAGATCTCTACTAGGCGGCGACTCTAGGGTTGATGAGAAAACTGCTTCTGAAGGAAATGAGGTATTTTTTTCCCAACCGTCTGAGACGAACAAATCTTTAGATATCTTTATATTGTCTGTCGTGTTTGTGGTAACGTAGGAGCTGGATCGTATGGAAATAAGGATGAGAACGAGGTACGGCGAAAACCGGAGGCGCGATAAGGGCGTTCCGATCGCGTGTGATTGCAGTGCATCGGTTCTCGTTGCCACTTCTCGTGATCCTAATACAAGAGGAAAACTTTATTTCAGTTGTCCGTATGAAATCTCAGACGTAGGCATCTTTTAAGATTTATTGGGTCTTGATTTTGAGTTCTGATTCCTTTTTTTTTTTTTTTTTAATTTTGGGGTGTAATATGGGTTATGTATGATTTTTAAGGGTCCTGGTCGTGGCTGCGGTTTCATGAGGTGGTGGACTGTCGCATTGTGTGACGAATTTGAGAAGATAAAGGAGGAGAAGAATGAGATGAAGCAGGATTTGGATGCAGCCAAGAAGCGCATCGAGGCTCAGGAAGAAAAGATCTTTCTTATGGAAGAGAAATTTGAAGCGCTAGAGAAGAAGTATCAGAGCTTGAACAAGTATCTGTGAGCTTAGTTAATTTCGGTTTTTTATTTGGACTTCCTTGTACTGTCTGGTTTTTTTTTTTTTTGTACTGCATTGTACTGTCGGTATTAATCTGTATGTCGCTACCATAACTCGGCCAAACCTCGAATTTCTCTGTGTTATATTAACTCGGCCAAACCACAAATTAATATAGGATAAGTCAGTCATATCTTTATAAAAACTCGGCCAAACCACAAATTAATATCACAAGAAATTAAACGCAGATAAAATAGAGTTATAATTCACATGTAATAAGTAAACCTTATTACATATGAACACATCCAAAAAAAAAAGTAACAATTGTTTCAAAAAAAGTAAATTTTTGTTTTCCAATTACGTTACCAAAAGAAAAATAAATGAATATTACTAATAAAATCTTAACAGTATTTTCACATGTATATTTATTGTTATAATGGTATGGTGCTATTGAAACTTATCTAATAACTCTAAAGTCAGCCGTCAAGCAACCTTTCGTCTTCCGTTAAGCATATAACTCAGCCGTCACATGTGCATTTTGCCGCGGAACATTAAGAGACGCAACCTTTCCACTGCTTTTCCCTATTTTTCTCTTTATATCATATCAGTTCGTTAACTCATCGTCTCTCGTTCGTCTTTCTCTCCAATCCCCTACACAAAATATATCCGGTACATCTTCCAATCGACATGGAAGCGGTTGTTCCTCACATCGACCTAAAGTTTTTCGGCGAAGTAGCAGCGATCATTATCGCTGATGGTCGGGAGGATCTTCCCGTCCTAAACCCGGGTGTTGGTTACTGGGTTGACAAAACCACTGTTACGTGGTTCAAGTTCAATCACGACCTCGCTGTCGCGATTGCAGAGATACTCGAGCACAACTGGCACCATGAGTGGCCGACGTACCGCTTGATTCCCGCCGATGTTAAGAGACGATGGTTTATCCTCCTCGCGGTAAGCATCGATATTTGATATAGAGCACACTAAAACCGAAAACCGAATTCACGATCTTTTCTTTCTTTGTAGCGTAAATACACGTGGGATCCAATGCAAACATCAACGGTTTGGACCCAGTTCCATTTGGTGGCTAGAACTATATTCCGGGACCAGATGCGTACGTTGATGAGGATATGGGCGCGTAGTGGCGATAAGCCCGAGTGGATGAATCTAATAGTGTGGAATAATTTATGCGATATGTTTGCCGAATTTGGCCGTTTGTTCCGTCGTTAAACTTCCTTCTACTGTCGTTTCAGCTATGAACTTCTGTGATCAGCTTTTAGTATGACCTTTGTTATCACTTGATTTACCCGTGGTTTCCATTGTTCAATTTTATTATAAATGAGCCGTAACTTGACCTTAACTCAGTCGTGACTTGCTAATAACATGAATTAATCTACGTTAAGTCAGCCATGACGCTTTCATAACTCGACCAAACCACGATTTAATATGTGCTAAGTCATCCACATCTTAGCAGTCATGTAATTTACGCAGATTTATAAAATCTTAACAGTATATTCACATGTATATTTATTGTACTTACCAAAAAAAAAAACATGTATATTTATTGTTATAATGGTATGGTGCTATTGAAACTTATCTAATAACTCTAAAGTCAGCCGTCAAGCAACCTTTCGTCTTCCGTTAAGCATATAACTCAGCCGTCACGTGTACATTTTTGCCGCGGAACAATAAGAGACGAAACCTTTCATCTACCTTACCCTTTTTTTTTCTATTTATATCCGATCAGTTCGCCTTCGTCTCTTTCCATCTCATGGTCTCTCGTTCGTCTTCGTCCCCAATCCCCTACACAAAATATCTCCTGGAAAACATCTTCCAATCGACATGGACGTTTTTCCTCACATCACAGGAAAGTTTCTCAGCGATGTTCTAGGGATCATTGTCGCTAATGGTCGGGAGGATCTACCCGTTCTGAACCCGGGTGTTGGTTACTGGGTTGACAAAACCACTGTTACGTGGTTCAAGTTCAATTACGATCTCTCTGTCGCGATTGCAGAGATACTCAAGCAGAACTGGCACCATGAGTGGCCGACGTATCACTTGATTCCCGCCGATGTTAAGGAACGATGGTTTATCCTCCTCGCGGTAAGCATTGATATTTGATATAAAGCAAACTAAAAACCGAATTCACGATCTTTTCTTTCATTGTAGCGTAAATACACGTGGGATCCAACGAAAACATTCACGGTTTGGACCCAGTTCAATTTCGTGGCTAGAACGATATTCCGGGACCAGATGCGTGCGTTTATTGGGATATGGGCGCGTAGTCGCGATAAGCCCGAGTGGATGGATCTAATAGTGTGGGATAATTTATGCGATATGTTTGCCGAATTTGCCCTATTGTTTCGTCGTTAAACTACCTTGTACTGTCGTATCGTCTTTGAACTTCCGTGTAATGATCAGCTTTCCTTATGACTTTTGTTAAATTTGATCAGATTTCCATTGTTATGAACTTCTATGACTTCTATGTTAAATTTGGTGCTATTAAAACTTATCTAATTAATGTGTTCCGTATTTAGAAATTAATGTGTTACGTAACTCAGCCGTAGAACGTAAATATTATTCTACAGCCAGACATCAAACTCTAACTCAAAAGTCAGCCGTCACGCAACCTTTCGTCTTCAGTTAAGCATATAACTCGGCCAAACCACGAATTAATCTGTGTTTCATGATCATTATGATACAGTCATGTAATTTACTCAGATTAATGAGATGTAATTAACTATTTATATTCACTATCCAAATAATGATCATGAAATAAGCTCATGTTTGCACATTTTAGAACTCATCCAATAAACCGATATACCAAACTCAAAAATTTGAATTATTTTGAATACTTTCTCAAAAATGTTGTCATTTATGACTGATTCGACGACTTGCCGTCTGCGGGTGAATATGTCAGTAATTATTAATGGCGTCTCCCGAAAAACCACTTTATGTCATCTCGAATATTAATATGTATAAATTAATGGGATGTTCGTAAGACAGCTGTAACTCAGCCAGTACTGGTATGTCTCGAACGACGTAGTTTTATTAGTATACATGACTATATTGATTTAGTGAGTTTCCGAACACCTAGAGTCATCAATTAGACATTTATCCCAAAATAAACAATTAGGGTTCTTCGTCTGTCTCCGAATAACGAGAGAAGATGGAAGTAAGCTCTGGATCGACGAGTAGCTTTGGGAGTAATTCTGGAGTTCGGAAACTGTGTGAATGTGGATTGCCGGCAAAGGTCTTCAAATCCAAAACGGATAAAAATCCAAATCGAAGGTTCTTTGGGTGTCAGTTGTACAAGGAAGGTGGTAATGCTCACTGCAAATTCTTTAGGTGGCTCGACGAGGAGGTCATAGGGTGGCCGAAAAGGGCTTTGGCAGAGGCTCAATCTGTAATTAAAGAGAAGACTGAGAAGATTGAAGAACTTAATGCGACAATTTTGGAGCTTCGTGGTGATTTGGAGAGGCAAAACTTGGAGATATCATCAATTAATACAGAAGATGAGAAGATTTCGATTGAGCTTGGATTACAGAAAAGGATTGACGAAATGGAAACAATAGTTTATCGTCAACGCATCGTCATCAGGGGATTGACAGGATTGCTTGTATGTGTCGTATCAGCCATTGTCTTTTGTATTGTTAGTGATGTTTGAATTTTATTTGGCTTTGTTAGTAATGCTTTTTGTTAGTGTTGTTTGAATTTTGCCTAATGACCAATAATAACTCAGCCGTTAAATGTATATTAACTCAGCCGTTAAATGTATAAAAACTCAGCCGTAACATCAAAAATTACTCATAAGTCCGCCGTGTCGCTGGAATAACTCGGCTAAACCACGAATTCATCTGTGTTAAGTCAGCCATATCGCTCGAATAACTTGACATAAATTCAGTAACATAGATTCATTAACATATCAATAACATAGATTCAAAAAAAAAAAAAAAAAAAAACAAACAAATAGAATGGATATCTCCATTCTTAGTCTGATTCCGACCCCGACAACTCGGTCGGCTTAAACCCCACTTTGTCCCAGTTGATCCCCGTCACGTTGAATGCCACCTTCTCCTCGTAAGCCTTCCTTGCCTGCTCCTTCACGATCTGGAACTCCTCCTCCACGTTAAATCCGTCCTTCAAACTCATCATCTTCCTTAAGAGATCCAGTTTCGCATTCTCCTCACGCAACGTGAGATCCAAAGCGTGGGCTTCCTCCGTCTCTTTCATGTTGTGTTTGATGAGAGAGATGATGCCTTCGAAACGTTCTTTCTGCTCTTGCATCTCCACGGTACGCCTCCTGATGCGGGAACCGTCTTCAACACGCGTCCTCTTGCTGCTAGACCCTGATGCATCCATGATCGACGAGAGGAAAGACAAGAGAGATTATTTATATTAGTTGCTAATAATCAAGAAGATAAAAGACGAGAGAGAATTGTTTTACAAGAGTTATATTTAGAAGAGATATATATAGGGAAAATAGGTATAAGGGTATCTAGGTATAATGATAACTTGAGTGGGTAGTTATTCGAGGTGGGGAGTTAACCGAGGTGGGGAGTTATACAACATTTGTATAACTCGACAATAATAAACTCCTAATAAACCATAACTCAGCCGTGTTGTTAGATTATCTCCGTAACTCAGCCGTAGAACGTAAATATCTCAGCCATTACGTATTATTCTACAGCCAGACATCAAACTCTAACTCTAAAGTCAGCCGTCAAGCAACCTTTCGTCTTCCGTTAAGCATATAACTCAGCCGTCACATGTACATTTTTTGCCGCGGAACATTAAGAGACGCAACCTTTCCACTGCTTTTCCCTTTTTTTCTCTTTATATCATATCAGTTATGATTATAGTGAAAATCACGAATTATATCTACGTTAATGGGTAGTTATTCGAGGTGGGGAGTTATCCGAGGTGGGGAGTTATACAACATTTGTATAACTCGACAATAATAAACTCCTAATAAACCATAACTCAGCCGTGTTGTTAGATTATCTCACCCAAACAACGAATTAATAAACATCAATCCAGACGCATCACACAAACCTAAAGCATTATCAACCCCATACATAATCATCACGAGAACTCAAAAGCATAAATAGTTAGTACAAAAGACAATCACATGTTCGAAATACTAATATTTTACATATCATCATAATGTATCATTGGACATCAAACGCAGCGAGCAGGTCAGGTGCCTCATCATATATCTCTGTTGCCATCTTAACCCGTATAGCCTGAATATTTTCATCACAGATGCCAACGAAACTTACACCAAGCGCTAGACATTCGATAAATTTCAACGCGTACACGCCACAGTCTCCAACTTGGCTGTTCTGAGGGACCCTCGATTTATTCCTCCTTCTGAATGAAAACTGCTCGAACCTAGGTGGGTAGATTTCAGGAGGAATTATTTCATTCATCATCTTAGGAATCATCCTCGTAAACGGCCTACAAGCCTCCAGCACAGATAACTCACTTTCCTTGGTATGCTGCCCCACGATGCTATCATAGCAATCAATGTGCCCCTTAACCAGGTCCACGTCCAGCGCCAGCCAGTGATTGCCTCCGATTTGGTGAACTATATACAAGTGATCCACATCTTCTATCCATTTCATATTTGTCTGCTGATCTTTTGGCTCCAAACCGTGTACCAGCCTCTCGTAAGCGGTGCCTTTGAATTTAATCCTCTCGGGTTTTATCTTGAACTGGTCATACTCTTTACACCAATAGCTCACGAACCACGAGTCTATAAACGCAATGCGTTTGGTGTGGAATGGGAAGGGAACTCGCGTGATGAACCTCTTTCTAAGAACTCTCAAATACGCAGCAATATGCTGCACACAAAAAAAAAAAGAAAAAAATAACAACTCAGACAAAACATAACAATAACTCAGACATAATGTAGAAAAACATACCAATAATTCAGCCATAATGTTGAAAAACACACTAATAACTCAACCATTATCTAGAAAATCTCAGCCAAAACACACCAACAACTCAGCCACAACACCAACTCTTACAATACCTCAGCCAAAACACACCAATAACTCAGCCAAAACAAACCAATAACTCGGTCACAACACTTACAATAACTCAGCCATAATGTTATACTTACGTCATCGTAAAGCCATCCATATTGTCGATCTGGCCAGTCCTTTCTTTCGGTGATGAGTATTCTGTAGAAATCAACAGTGTCTGTTGCCCTGCCCAATGGGAGATGCCTAACAGATAAACACAAGTTAATATACATAAATAGTGTAAAACAAGCCGTAATTAACAAGGTTAAAAGGTATAGAGGGTCATACTTGAATGGGGCCATCATTTCCTTCAGTTTCTGCAATTTGGCCGGATCAACTGGTGACAGAGGATCATATATTCCAGCTGAAGGCACACAATTCTTCCTCATGCACGTCAGTCCGTTGTCTCCGATATGAGGAAATATCCGTTCAGAGACATTAGAGAGTGGATTCAATGCACTCCCATCCGGAGACAGCTTGACACTCTCCTTCCTTAGAGCGTTGATTCTTTCAATCCTTATAAGTTCCTCTTCATCATCTTCAGACTCAGGTAACGTGCGTTCGTCACCAGCTAGCAACTGGTCTGTGACATCATATACGTCATTGTCACCTTTAATGCCAGCCTTTTCCAATACTTCCTCATCTTTGTCGGGGACATCAGCAGCCTCTTTCTTCTCATCAAGAGCAGCTCCTCCCTCCGCCGGAGCAGTAGCTAGTTTTCGTACCACCTTTTTAACCGTTGTAGAAGAAGGCTTCCTACCTCTTCTACGTCCGACTGCTGCCTGAACTTTGGGGGCCTTATCTTTGGCGGGCTTATCCTTGCCGGTATTCTTCTTTCCCGCTGCGATTTTCTCTGTGTCAATTTTCTTGGAGCGTAATACCCTAGTATTATTAGGTAACGTTTCTATGAAATCAATAGCAGATTTGCCATCAATGACATTAGCAAATTCCTTTTCCAGATTCTTACTGACACCAGCAATACCAATGTCCTTCTCAACATCGACAATATCCTTCGCCTGCATAAACGTACCGATAACTCAGCCATAAGATAAAGATAACTCGGCCGTTAGGTGATTAATATAATAATAACTCAGCCGTAATGTGATTAAGATAATGATAACTCAGCCGTAATATAATGATAACTCAGTCGTAAGGGGAAAACTCAGCCATTATGTGATCAAGATAGTGAAAACTCAGCTACTAGGTTATTAAGATAATAATAACTCAGCCGCAATGTATTTATACATATGTCTGGCACTGTTAGCTTACCAGAGGACTAGTAACAGACTGGTTTTGTGGAGGTTTCGCTGGACCTTTTGGTGTTGCTTTTTCTTTTTGATTCAGCAAAAGGTTGACTTGCGTCGGCTTTTCGGGAGGTTCTGTTTCTTTGAAGGCTGAGTTTTCCTCACCGTTTTCACCAGATTTCCCTACCCCCTGCTCAATTGCATTCAGACGCTCTTTCATCTGTTTCAACTCCTTCTCCATATATTCAAACTTTTCATCCATCCTCGCTTCTACTCTATCTCCAATCACCTTCTCCATATTTGAAGACACTTCTTTGATGCTTGTATCAACGGTGTCAAACCTTGAGTTTAATTGCTTCACCAAATCCACGAATGTTTTAACAGACACATCTTCCAGAACATCGTCCTCCGCACTACCAACCTGGAACACATACACAAAAACGCATAAACAAGCTACCCAAACATCACATCAAATATAAACTCACTACATACCATATCATTTACCTTTTCTTTCTTCTTCTTCTTCTTCTTCTTTTCTGCATCTCCTTCACCAGATTCAACACCATCACTGTTGATCACATCCTTGACATTGTGGACTTTCTGCCTCTTTGCAGGAGATTCAGAGTCACCCGCTGCATTAGAATTTACATTTTTCCTCTTCTTCTCAGTCTTCTTCACCTCCCAATATCCTTTAACAAACTTATCCTCATGTATATCTCGGATCAAATTATCAAGTGCTGGGTCCTCTTCTTCATCTGGCCACGTATGAAATAGCTCTCTGACATCATCCTTCATAACCAATTTACTCACACGCAGCTATAACATAAGAGATTATAAAACCCATTAGTAAATCAATAATTATAACTCAGCCATCACTATCCAACACTAATATAACTCAGCCAGCGCATAAATCATAACTCAGTCATCAAAAACGATAACTCAGCCATCATAAAATTTAACTCGGCCATTACTAAAACATAACTCAGTCAGTAACTATCAGTCATCAAAAACGATAACTCAGCCATCACAAAATATAACTCAGCCATTACTAAAACATAACTCAGTCAGTAACTATCATAACTCAGTCAGTAACTTTCATAACAGAGCCTAAACCTTACCTCACCATGCGCTTTGATATCTTCAGCAATGGTCAATTCCATTGTTTTACGTGTACGGTTTCCACCCCAACGAAGCAACGGTATCTCATCCTTGTTGACTACTCTCCCATATCGCTCTCCAAAGCATTTGACTGAATCATACGCCAAAGCCTGTAACACGTAAACCATACCACTGACGGTGTACGTCTTTCCAACAGGCCTCAACATCTTTATAGAATTAACCAGGGCTTCAAATGCTGACCGACCCCATGGATAAGTGTTCATGGCTTCCTCATCAAAAACTCTTTTCGCACTTTCAAATGGTATTCTAGAGTTATGATGCAAGCCATACAGTCCAATGGCTTGAAGAGTCAACAGCCCCAACCACTTACGCTTTTCAGGAGTCCATGTCCTGCACACTAGTAATCCTGCCCTCAGTTCATCTAACTTTGGACCTTCACCACCAGGCACATTCAATTCACTGAAGAACGCTTTGTAGTCAGCTTTAGGTTCAAACTTTTCTGTAGGGATTGAACCTGTGTTTAACCCCGTGATATGACCAAATTCGTTCAAGCCAAACCTGATAGGTTGACCACCAACTAGAAACCAAATCTCCTTCTTGTGTATTCTTAACTGTCTACACAGTAGAAAATGTACAGTCTTACCAGACCACACGAATTGGCTTTCAGCTAGCTTAGCAATTATTCCAATAGGTGACCCCTTCAGTTCATTCCACGCATCTTGTCCTATTGATTCTATAATCCCAGGGACATCTCCCATCTTGATATTGTGATTTAACAATTTATTCTCCAGAATAGACTCCCCTTCTGCGTAAAGTCTTGGAGGGTAATCCCTTGGTTGTTCTTCAGAAATAACCTCAGCCATCTGATAAACCATAAATCAGCCGTAAGCATACAGTAACTCAGTCACAACATAAAACAAACTCAGCCACAGTTGAGCAGATAAACCATAACTCAGTCGTAAGCATAGAGTAACTCAGCCACAACGTAAAACAAACTCAGCCACACCATAAAACAAACTCAGCCATAGATGCATTGATAAATCATAAATCAGTCTAAAGCAAACAATAACTCAGCCATGGAATCGAATAGATATAACAAATTAGCCACCATATGAAAATCAACATTGGCGAAAATCAGCTGTAACAAGCGTCGATAAAAACCCTCAATTTCTTCGCGATAGTTTTCGGAAAACAGTTTCTATCACGGAAATCACTCGCTATTGAACTTAGATGCGGGAAAAATGTCGGAAAATCCAAAATAAAGATTCGACACATACCTTAAACAAGTTGAGTTGAGACGAAATGGTCCCGACTTGAGGTGAGGCGACGAAGTAAAAGGTCCCGACTTGAGTAGAGACGAAATGCGACGGAGAGAACGAGAGAGTTAAGAGTTTCGGCCGGAATTAGGGTTTCTTAGTCTTAGTCGGAATCGCGTCTCCGTCGGAGAAAGAAAAAGTTTTTTCAGTTTTTTTTTTTTCGGAGATGAACAGTGACAGAGAGGGAAATCGAAAGGGTTCTCTTAATGACGTTAATGACGTGGCTTTAATTTGTTTTTCTTTTAATGACGTGGATTAACATAATTTTCGTTAATCATTTCTTAATTAAAAATGGATTAAAAAAAAAAAAACTAATCAAGGGTGTTAATTGTAATTACACAAAGACGCTAAACATATGAGTAATTTTTAAAAAATGTATGATATTCTAGTAATATTCGAACTTTTGGTTAACATCTGAGTAAATATTTCTTTTTTAATTGTATTGATCGTCAAAAGAAGAATACGTTTATAATCTTTTATGGGCAAAGCTTTTTTTATTTGTATTTTTTGACAAAAAAAGAGCAAAGCTTTTGATAATTTACGTCAAAAGAAGAATATGTTTGCAATTTACATACAAGTTACAATGAAATAAATCTTAAGACAGATATATACAAAATATAATTTGTGGTTTGCATTCAC
This sequence comes from Arabidopsis arenosa, assembly GCA_905216605.1. Lineage (NCBI taxonomy): Eukaryota > Viridiplantae > Streptophyta > Magnoliopsida > Brassicales > Brassicaceae > Arabidopsis > Arabidopsis arenosa. The sequence continues at coordinate 4,031,028 of LR999455.1, read as the reverse complement.
ATACAAGTTCTTTCTAGGAGAACTGATATAAAATGTGGATGCTGAGGATCGGAGCTAAGGCAGGAGATGACCCTTACTTGTCCACCACCAACAACTACCTAGGAAGGCAGGTATGGGAGTTTGATGTCGGTGCAGGCTCTCCAGAGGAACTCTCTGAAGTTGACATGGCTCGACAGAATTTCTCCGACAATAGGTCATTATACAAGGCCAACGCCGATCTCCTTTGGCGTATGCAGGTGAAACTTTTCACTGCAATGAGCATAAATTATACTAGGTATACGATATAACTATAATACGTTTTGTTTTTGGTTTCTAGTTTCTAAGGGAAAAGAAGTTCAAACAGATGATTCCGCGAGTGAAGATAGAGAATGCAGAAAAAATAACATATGAAGACGCAAAGATGGCTCTGAGAAGAGGAATAGTTTATATGGCAGCGTTGCAGTCTGATGATGGACATTGGGCAGCAGAAAACGCTGGTTGTATGTTCTTCAACGCCCCCTTTGTAAGTACTATCTTTAACAAAAAGGGCTTTCTGCCACCAAAAAGAAAAGAAACCTCAAATTCAAAAGTAATACATAATATAACGCAACTTTACCTTCCATTCCAAAAGCTGTTGGTCAATACTGCCAATTCAAAAGTAATACGTAATATAATCCATCTTCATTGTCAAGTTTGTAAATTTTTGATAAATAATACTTATAACCGTGAAAATTTTTAGAAGATACGTATAAGGGTTATATTGCGTATTATTTTATACTTCTTCGGAATGATATGGATTTTTTGGAGATAGAGGATAAATTACGAAAATTGGCGAGTTTGAGTAGAAAACCTAACTAAAATTATCGTTTTTTTAAAAAATACTAGAAAATAACCAATGGTGTAAAATAATATTAGGTCATATGCTTGTATATCACTGGCCATCTGGATAAAATCTTCTCTCCAGAGCATCGGAAGGAGATGTTGCGTTACTTGTACAACCATCAGGTACTTCCTTGACTCAATAGAATATCTCTTTAAATATTTATCTATACTAGTACTTTTGAAGTACATTTTATATCGGGTGGGTTAAAAATTTATCCGAGATTTTTGATACCCAATCCGATACAAAATTTACTTCAAAATTTTACATCATATTTTTTTAGATCGGGTCAAAACATATCCGAAATTGTGAACCAGATATTCCATATTTAAAAATATGGATATTTAGAAGATTTGGTTAAGATATAAAATTACGATTCTTCTATCATCTTTGTTTGAACTTTCTTTTAACTATTTTGAATCATCATATAATACATAAAACTAAAAAAAATTCAATTATTTTTTCTGCATATATTGGGATTCAAAATTTTAAAAACGGATATATATTACCCAATTGATGAAAAATGTGTGTATTCAACGTCCCGTATTGGCTAAAATGTTTAGACAATAATTCAGAATCAATGAATCATATTATAAAGGGCTGCCTGTAGGTGGCATTCTGTACTATAGTCGCTCAACTAGAATCACCCTGTACTATTGACCTCTACCCAATTCACCCTATACTAATTAAAATATTATTTTACAATTCGACCTAATTTTCTAATTTCTACCTATTTCAACAAATTCAATCAATCTACTTAATTGCGTTTAAAAATCATAATATCGCGATTACTGTACCGCGTTTATAATAAATCGAGTTTAAAAACCCTAACCCGACTATAATCTTATAACCCGAATTGAAACCTCTTTCTGAGCCAGAGGTTTTCGATTTCTCTTTGAAACCCAAATCGAATTGGCGAAAACTTACAAATTAGGGTCTCTATAAACTTACAATGTCGACAACCCTAATTTGTAAGTTTTCCCCAGTTCGATTTGGGTTTCAAAAAGAAATCGATTTATTATAAACGCGGTACAGTAATCGCGATATTATGATTTTTAAATGCAATTAAGTAGATTGATTGAATTTGTTGAAATAGGTAGAAATTAGAAGATTAGGTCGAATTGGAAATATTTTAATTAGTATAGGGTGAATTGGGTAGAGGTCAATAGTACAGGGTGATTCTAGTTGAGCGACTATAGTACAGGATGCCACCTACAGGCAGCCCTATTATAAATAAGATCAAAATGAATTCAACTCTGAATGAATAGAAAGCTTAACTTAACAAACACCCAAATTTAAAAGTTTATATACCGTTTAATTCCGTTTTTAGTTTAACTACTTATTTTACCGGAATTATTTTTTTTTAGACCTTTAAAAATTTTAAATAATATAATATATATATTTAGATAAAAAGTTTATAATATTATGAACATTTGATCATATATAAAGAGTTACAACAACATAGGACGGGTTATATTGAAAGACGGAGTTTTATGGCGTGACGAGTTTTTAAGAAGTTTTAAATATTATAATTTATATATTTAAAATCAATCAAAAGTTTATAATATTAAGAACATTTGAACATATATAAAGGGTTAAAATAACACGGGAATGTTATACTGCAGAACATGGTTATATGACGGGACGGGTTTGAATCAAAAATTTAAACATCATTAACCCGCTACTTCAATACGGGTTAAATCTTCATTTTATAATTTTTTAACATCACCAATATTAAACATATGAAATGATCTTGATTAAAATAAAATTGTATAAAACAAAAATCATTTCGTGGTCTACAGTTATTTAATAATTGTAAATTATAAAAGATAAATTTCTTATAAAATGATACAATTTATAATTTTTATATATAATATATAATCATTAAATTTAAAAAATTATTAATTTTAAAAACAAATCGTCTCGCGGTATACCGCGGCTTAAAATCTAGTTAGAATAAAAAGATTCAAGTTTAAATCCATACATTATTTATTTTAATTAATCTTGTCCAAAGTTGTATCCATGTGACTTAAATACTTTTTTCCATTCTTTTTCCAAAATGGATAAAATCTTATCATCAAGAACGACGATGGTGGTTGGGGAATAGACGTAGAAAGCCACAGTTTTATGTTCTGCACGGTCATCAACTACATCTGCCTACGAATTTTAGGAGTTGACCCCGATCATGATGGTACAAAAAGTCCCTGTGCAAGGGCTCGTAAATGGATCATTGACCACGGTGGTGCTACCTATACGCCATTGTTCGGAAAAGCTTGGCTTTCGGTATGTCTCATATAGAATGGCCAACTAAAGATAATACTTTCCCTTGATCATCATCTTAATTTGGTAGTACTATATTCCCATAATTAATATTTTTTTTTGTTCAAATTATTAGGTTCTTGGAGTGTATGAATGGTCGGGTTGCAAGCCCGTACCACCAGAGTTCTGGTTCCTTCCTTCTTATTTTCCTATTAATGGAGGTTTGTGTTTGAATAATTATGTATTGGTTATGATTTTATATTTTTAATTTATTTTAAATATTTTCATATATATATATACATGCAGGTACTCTCTGGATTTATCTGCGGGATATTTTCATGGCATTGTCCTATTTGTATGGTAAAAAATTTGTAGCTACACCTACACCTCTCATTCTACAGCTCCGTGAAGAGCTTTACCCTGAGGCTTATGCTGATATTGTTTGGAGCCAAGCTCGGAATCGATGCGCAAAGGTGAAGTTTAAAGTCGTATATATAACGCATAGTATGCTTATTATTTGTTGGGTATGGAGAAAATAAAGATTAACTAGCTCTTTAATGTATATTAGAAAACCAAGATTAATTGGTACCTACCAAAATGTGATGATGATGCAGGAAGATCTATACTATCCACAGAATTTGGTACAAGATTTATTTTGGAAAAGTGTTTACATGTTTTCGGAGAATATCTTAAATCGATGGCCTTTTAAAAAGCTCATAAGAGAGAAAGCTATCCGAACGGCAATGGAACTAATTCATTACCATGATGAAGCTACCAACTACATTACTGGTGGAGCCGTGCCAAAGGTAAATGATATTAGCAAGAAGAAGAGTAAACTAGAAGAAGAAAAACTAAAAAAGTGATGGTTTCTTACTAATTATATTAGGTGTTTCATATGCTTGCTTGTTGGGTTGAAGATCCAGAGAGTGATTATTTTAAAAAACATCTTGCTCGAGTCCCTGGTTTCATATGGATTGCGGAGGACGGCCTAAAAATCCAGGTTTGCTTATTTGGTTTTGTCTACAACTTATGAAATGGTGGTGACACTAAAAATTTATTAGGTTACAAGCCCCAGTCGGTTAGTTCTTGTGAACATTCAACCATTTTTTGCGAGATAACAATAAATTATAAACATAATGTGTAGACTTTTGGTAGCCAAATATGGGACACAGCCTTCGTGCTACAAGTCATGTTAGCCGCTGATATGGACGATGAAATAAGGTCAACGCTCATAAAGGGATACTCATTCTTGAGGAACTCTCAGTTTACAGAGAACCCTTCAAGTGACTATATCAAAATGTTTAGAGACCTATCTAAAGGAGGGTGGGGTTTTTCAGACAAAGATCAAGGATGGTCTGTTTCAGATTGTACTTCTGAAAGTTTAGAGGTGGGCATTTTTCTCTCTTTGAATTCCCTAGATAAAGATTTGATTACTAATTCGTATGTGTGGCTAGTGTTGCCTAATCTTTGAAAGCATGCCGTCTGAGTTCATTGGTGAGAAAATGGATGTGGAGAGGCTTTATGATGCCGTCAATATGCTTCTTTATTTACAGGTAAGTTAACTGTTGTTATTATTATATAACCTCACAAGCTGATTAACTTACAAATCTCTTAACAACAGAGCAAAAATGGAGGCATAGCCATATGGGAGGCAGCGCGTGGGAAAAAATGGCTTGAGGTGGTTTTCATTTCTTGGTTTCAAATTTCGTTTAACTTTGGATATAAAGGAATAAAACTTTCCAATTCAAATGCAGTGGCTTAGTCCCATAGAGTTTGTTGAAGACACTATTCTCGAGCATGAGTATCTAGAATGCACCGGGTCAGCAATTGTAGTGTTGGCTCGTTTCATGAAACAGTTTCCAAGGCACAGAACAAAAGAAGTAGAAAGCTTTATAACAAAGGGTGTAAAATACATAGAAAGTTTGCAAACGGCGGATGGTTCGTGGTATGGAAATTGGGGAGTGTGCTTCATTTATGCGACCTTCTTTGCTGTCCGAGGTTTAGTGGCTGCGGGAAAGACTTACCATAGCTCTGAGCCGATCCGTAGAGCGGTTCAGTTCCTTCTTAAGATACAAAATGTTGAAGGCGGTTGGGGAGAGAGTTATCTCTCTTGCCCCAACAAGAAATATATTCCTTTGGAGGGGAACAAGAGCAATATGGTTAATACAGGACAAGCATTGATGGTTCTAATATTGAGTGGTCAGATGGAGCGAGATCCTTTACTGGTTCATCGTGCTGCGAAAGTCTTAATCAATTCGCAGATGGATGACGGTGATTTCCCACAAGAGGTGTTTCTTCTTACCCTATTTTTGTTCAGGATTTTCAAAATTACTATGATATTATTTTGATCATTTATGTTATATATATTTGCAGGATATAAGAGGGGTTTACAAAATGAATGTGCTGTTAAATTATGCTACCTATAGAAACATCTTCCCTCTTTGGGCACTCACACATTACACCAAGGCTCTGAGCCTGCTCCTCTAAATTCTGATGACGACACCACATATGATACTCATTTTTCCTTTTTTCTTATTTTTCTTCTCTTTTAATTTCTTTTCCATGTAAAAACAATAATAGAGCTAATCTATATAAAAATCTTTTCTTATCGTTTAATAAAATTCATTAGAATTTTAAAAAGAAATTTTCACAAAAAGGACACAAATGAGTTTTTCTCTCACCAATTGACAAAGTGAACTTGGTCTTTCACGTTTTGACAATTTGCCAACTTTCAGACGAAATTGCCCTCAGCTACAAACGTAACATTGCTGGTTTGGTTTCTCACATTTTATTTTATTTTGTTTTATTTATTTTTAACTAAAAACAATTAAACTGAAGAAACGCAGGAGAGAAGAGGAGGAAAAATCTGGGTTGAAACCGTTTTTCAATCTTCTATCTAATCTCTCATTCTTTGTCTATTATCTGGAGAAGAGCAAAACCCAACAAAATTGCCGCGAATTCCGTTTCGAATCCTCTTTAAATCTTTCATTCTGCTTCGGTTTTCCCTAGACGAGCAAAAGCTAACTAATTTCCGGCGATTAAGATACCAGAGTACAGATGACCGGGAAAAACGAGACTATTGAAGAAGAAGAGTCGGCGCCGCTCGAATGTAATGACAAGTTCAGCGGAGAGGCAAGTGAATTTACAAGATTTATATGTAAAGAGAATTCAAAAGGTAAAAAAAAACAAGATTCTGAGATAACTGCTAATGACGGCCGCAAAATTAGGGTTGCAGAGGAGGATACTCAGGTTGAAGATGACTGGAAAAATACATTTATACCCTTCATCGAATTTCTTCTGTGTACGTATATGCAATTTACGGTGTACGTACACAAAAATATTTAGTGGAACTTATGTATATGGTTCGATATTAAAGTGGTTGTAATAAATATCAAACCACCCTCTACGAAAAAACTAACAATTAATGATTTGACTCCAAATTTGAGCTATTTTGTTACTTATTCATATATATCTCAATAAAATTCATGCATATATAATAATTAAATAAAAATATATGGTGAAAAAATATTGTTCCTCATACTTCTGAAAAAGTTATGTATGTATACGTGTAATAATGTACGTACATCTTTGTTGGTGTGTTAAATTTGTTAAGATAAATTTATTGATACAATAATAAACCAATATTGGCGATGGTGGGGGTGTATTCTACGACGCTCCTACTGGAGATGAAGCCATTGTTATTTGATTTTTTTTTTTGTTTCTAAATACACTCCCAACAAACAATGTCTCTCTTGCCATACTAATTTATATTTTTGTCTCATCAACTCGGGTATTGACTAAATCATCAAAGACTAGAACAAAATTCACACAATTACCATTCACTTTACAGTTACCATGCCAATTTGTATATGTGTACGTCAAACATTTACCGTCAGATGATTTCTCGTGTACATATTTAGTAATGTACGTACATTTTTCTAAAAATCATGTTTTATCTCATGGTTATGACTCACAAATAGTTGAATATCACCATTCTCTCCAAAATAATCGATGTTTTTTCAGTTACGTACACGTTAATTAGTATACGTACATGTTTCTAATAATCAACTGAATTTTCATGTTAGCCCCACAGTAAGTTGAGTGTCACCATCATTCCCGACATGTCATATCCCATATTTCTCAACAACAAAATCAGTCAACTTGTTGTAATGTAATCTTCGTCACTACCTTTATTACCGTTTATAGTTGTCATCTTCATCGTCCCCTTCCTCATCCTTTCTCTTTTTCGTCGTCCTCATCCTCTTTTTTCATCCTCTTTATCACTCTGTACTTCTTCTGCTTCATCTACTTCCTCATTGTTTTCACCACCGACCCATGGTCAGTTTCATCAGAAAGGTCCTCCATTTTTCTGTGTAATTATTAATTTAAAAATTTTTAATGGACGTTATGTTACATAATATTATTGGTGGATAATATATAAGATTCTAAACTAATATATAAGATTCGTAAACGTAGTGGGCTGAGTTGGGTCTTACATAAATCGTCAAAATTGAAACATCATCATTATTGAGCAACTCCACCTCACCACTTAGCAATATAGAAAAGCCATTATACACTTCGGAAGAATCATTCATTGTTAATAAATCGTACTTTGATTCAGGTAAAACCGATCTTCCAATACTAAATTGCACACCATTACCATTCATTTCAAATCTACCATGCCCATCTGTATTCGTGTACGTAAAACATTCACCTTTACATACTTCATCGGGTACCTTGTTAGTAGTGTACGTACATTCTTCCAAAAATCATATCTTACCTCCCAGTTAGGACTCACAAATGGTTAAATGTCGTAATTATTTCCAAAATGATCGATGCTTTTTCCATCATGTACACGTTCATTAGTATAAGTACATGTTTCTATTAATAAACTGAATTTTCATGCTGTTCTCACAATCGGTTTAGTGTCACGAACATCCCCGACATGTCCCATGTTGTAATGTAATCTTCGACAATACCTTTACTTCCGTTTATAGTCGGTTCTAGGATATTCCCCTACTTGACTAATCGTTTTCCATCGTCCTCTTCATCATCCTCTTTCTCTTTATCTTCTTTATTGTCATCTACTTCTTCTTCCTCATCTACTTTCTCATTGTTTTCATCCACATTTAGAGCCTCCAATGTGGTTTTTGTTGCATTTTCACCCCCAAACCATGTTAGTTTCATCAGCCAAATCCTCCATCATGCACACACTATTCACACCATCCCTAACGGATTGGACAAATGACACAAACATGTTCTCTTGTCTATGATAGTTGTACTTATCTTCCTGCAAGTCCCCACACATGGGGCAATGACACCATTTCTCTGTCACGATTACTATCTCGTCTTTCACGTACACAGCACTACATGTTTACGTACATAATCACCAATATATGTACTTGTGTATGTTAACTTCTCTAATAAGCATGTGTGTGCACCTATGTATGCTGGTATATTGTGTCAATACTGATATTTGTGTCGTCCCACAAAGTCAGAAAAATAGTTCGTACTAGGCTAAACATTAAGATATTTGGTTTGGTTTCTAGTAAGATTCTTTTGGTACATGGTACTTTGGGTAGAATGATTTTATATCCATTTCTGGTATCTTAAAATTTTGGTCCGGTTCAGTTTGGTTTCAGATATTTTTGGTTCAGTTCCGGGTACCCAAAATATTGGTAAAAGTTAAAATTTATTAAATTTAAATAAAATTCGCTTAATTTTTTTTTTGACAAATATAAGTAAAAAATTTGGATATTTTTCTGTCTTAAATAATTGACACCTAAGTGTTTATAATTGTAATCTGGGTAATTGTGATATAAATGTCTAAATATAATTCATATGTTTGGTATATAACTATATTTCGGATACCCATTCGGTTCTCAGTTTGGTTCGGATTAGGTTTTGGTTCTTCAACTATGGTTATGGTTATTCAGGTATAAAAGTTTAATTTCATTCAGATATTTTGTCAGTTTCGGGTTCAGTTCATATTTTTCGAATAGGTTCGGTTTGATTCTTTAATTTTAGGTATCCTTTTTAGGTGTAGTTCATACATGGTTTGAATGTTTTGTTTTTATGTTCAAAAAATATTTTAAACATAAATATACAAATTATTTAGATGTTTATATACATATACGCACACAAATTACTACCGTGTACGTACACATGAGTACATGATATTGTTAGTTTTAAATTATCTTCAACAATACGATTAAAATTAAGAAATAAATTATTATTCAGAGTGTAAAAATATATATGAAAATGGATCTTAAAAGATAGAAAAAATTAAATTTTAATTGAAAGTACAAAAATAATAAATATTTATAAAAATGAAAAGAGACAAAATTGTGAAAAACAAAAAAAGGTGAAAAATAATAATAATCTTATTTATTTATATTTTTCTATTTTTTAATTTTGTTTTTACACTGTAGCTAACGAGAGTGTACTGTACATAGCGCGTGTACTGTAGCTAACGATATACAGTGTACGTAACCAACTCGCCTGACGATTTCGTTCGTTGTCACTGTACACCGGTTCGGCTAGAAGGGCATTTTCGTCTGAAATTGACATAATTGTCAAATGGTGAAAGTCTTTCCCCACTTTGTCAAAACCTGAAAGAAAAACATAAAACATGGGCCTGGCCTGTAATTAACCCAATTTTAAAGAACATAAACCTACAAAAAGATGTGAAAGATGTCATTTCCCTTAAAATATTATATTTGTGTTTTTCTATTCCATGTGACACTATAAGAAATTACACATTTAAGGTCAAGAAGACCGATGATTCTTTTTTTTTTTTGGGAAAACCACGAATTTTAAATTAATGATTAAATTTGTTGTCTCAGATCATACAAAAACTATGGGTATGATTGGATGACTTTCTTGACGCAAAAAAAAAGAAGGAAAAAAATAATTACGCTGGGGTTCACTGAAAATCTATACCATTTACGATTAAAGAGAAACATTTATTGTTCCTTATTTACTCTAACTTTATACCAATCATACCCTATAGATCATTTACCCAGGGGCCAACTGCATCGGGTGAATTCAAAAGTTTAACGAGATCAGTGAATCCATATTAGCTTTCGTTATTAATATACGCCTCGCACCGGGGATGCCTCTTACCAAAACTACAGTTGGTCCGCGGAACTATCGCTCCCTCGCGTGGAAGTTCCTTTTCAGCAGAAGCTGCATCAAGAGGGGCCCTAGCCTTGGCAAGGGTCCAAAATCCGACGTCTTTCACTTCCTATCAAGGTTAGATGTCCCGCTTTTCTCCACCTTATATTCCAGAAGAGGGTTCGGAGTCTTGTACACACAACCTTTCAAGGCCTAAGTTCTTGAAAGCTTTGGTAATCGTTGTCGTTATGAATAAAGAAGTTGAATTTTAACTAAAGTTTATAGCATTGTGTAAAATATTAAATAACATGCCAAGTTCCATGCATGATCGTGATCAGTGGCCCGTCAAAATGGTCTTAGTGTTGTAAATTGGCGTTGTGACTCCGGGACGTAACGAACGTGAACTTGGAAAATGATTGAATCGCGCACGTGAGCACTTTCCTTAAAGAGTATTTTGACCCTTCTCAAGCCTTGGGTTACACGAAATCCCTTCTAGGATAAGACAATCAAAGTTCTCTCTTGTTCTAGGCTAAGATAGAAGAGAAACAAATAGAGATTATGTGTTTTGTTTATGTGTTTATCACCAAAGATTCTTTCAATCTTTGATCTTGTGAAACTCTCGTGCTCTGTCCTTCTCTCTCTGTTTTGACACAAGAGAAACAGAGTTTTATAGTGATCAACGGTGTCCACGTACGTTTGCAACCGTACGTTTAAAATAATAACCGTTTGTACGAAAAGTTGTGATGGTTGGTGAATAACCGTCGATGTACGTACACTAACCATCGATGTACGTACACTTAAATATCCAACATTCGTGAACAACAATCGATGTACGTACACTTAAATATCCAACATTCCTCCCCCATTTAAGTGTAATCTTTGATTCACAAAATCAACAACACATAAACCAAACTCATGCATAAATGTAAATATCGTAACGATTGAATTTACATCTTAGTAATATTACACATTCCAAATGCTCGAGAATCAGGATATGATGTCCTACGGATTGAATCCTTCAACTCATTTTGAGCACATGAAGATAATACACACACGAATTCACTCACTACTTTAAGTGTTTATCCTTGACACTATTATAAGCCATGTGTCCTTATCCATTCATGAGCGTATACAAAGCCAAGTCTGAGCTTCTTGAAGCGGCTAAACTTCACGCCCATATAGGTAGATCTTTTAATCTTGCACCTGCAAAGTGCAATTTTTCAAAAGATCTATTAAGAAGAAAACTTCAACCTAACCTTTTCTTGCAGATCCAAGCACTTACTTTGGGATGATATAAACTAGTGCTTCAATCTCTAAGTGTGGGCTTTCCGCATTGAATTCAGCCTTTAACGTTGTATTAGAGGGGAATTGGGTATCCCACCATTAGAGATTTCAAATGGACTTTAATCCCATCCCTTTAGCCGACTTGATCACCAAGTCTCTAGCTAGTCCTTTTGTCAAGTGATCCGCTAAATTTTGTTGTGACCGAATAAACTCTATAGTAAATCACCCCATGAGTGATCAACTCACGTATCCCGCTATGTCTCAAGCCTAGGTGTCGCGACTTACCATTATACACTTGGCTATAGGCCTTAGCCAAAGTAGCTTGACTATCGCAATGGATAGAAATGGGTGACACCGGTTTCGGCCACAATGGAATCTCGGAGACTAAGTGTCTTAACCATTCGGCCTCTCTCCTTGCAGCCGCCAATGCTACAAATTCCGATTCCATAGTAGAGTTTGTAATACAAGTTTGTTTCCTCGTTGGTGTTCCAACTTGCATCCGAATATCCTTCTAAGACCGAAGGAAATCCAAAATATGACAAACCATAATTTATGGTTCCTTTCAAGTACTTGAGCACCCGCCTTACAGCTTGCCAATTAATGATGAGTACTAGGATTACTAGTGTATCTACTCAACTTTCCTACCGCATAAGCTATATCCGGTCTAGTGCTAGTCATGGCATACATTAAGCAACCAATTACTCGTGAGTACTCGAGTTGTGATACCGCTTGTCCCGTATTAGGCATAAGCTTCATGCTCGCATCCATGGGAGTGCTCACGGGAGAACAATTTTCATAATTGAACTTTTTAAGCACCTTCTCAATGTAATGTGATTGAGTTAAAGATATTCCTTTGTTCTCACGCTTGATTCGAATTCCAAGAATCACCTCCGCCTCCCCCATCTCTTTCATGGCAAAATTTAATGATAAGAACTCCTTTGTAAGTTCTACTTGTCTAAGGTTGGTACCAAAGATCAACATGTCATCAACATATAAACAAATGATCACTCCATTACCAGAATCATCAAATTTGCTATATAAACACTTGTCCGACTGATTTAATTTAAACCCATTTGACAAGACAGCCTCGTCAAACCTTTGATGCCACTGTTTAGGTGCTTGCTTTAGACCATACAATGACTTTACCAACTTACACACTTTATGCTCATTACCAGGCATAACAAACCCTTCGGGTTGTTTCATATACACCTCTTCTTCCAAGACGCCGTTTAAGAATGCCGTCTTGACATCCATTTGGTGGATCACAAGGTTATGAATGGATGCTAAACCAATTAATAACCTTATAATCCTTTGGTCCGGAAAACGAATCGGAGAGAGGAAGTAAGCGCATCAGTTCGGCCTAGAATCGTTAGATCCTTGCGGATCCGCCGATTCCTTGCCGAGCCGCATCCCCGTCTCAACCAAACCGTTACTCCATACAAAGTATGCACGATATGAATATGCTCATGAATGACTAAGCCGATCAACGAACTAATCAAACACCCCATAATATTCTAGCCCTTAGATCATCCGCATGTCCGGAGATCGTAATCTCCGACACATTACCACGGCTTTACACCCAGTTAAGTTACTTCCTTGTCTCCTCCACGGACTCGTTCTCAGCATTCTCCAACACGGTGGGCATGGGCATACTTAGAAACATGCACCACATTGAGCGTTGTGAGGAGAAAGTGCATTTTTCTTTTGCCATCTTCTAAAATCAACTCCTTCAAATTTATCCAATTTGCCAAACTTTGACGTCATCTCACGCACAGAAACATTAGCCATTGTGCACCGAAAATACTCTTTAAGATTGTTGTAAATTGGCGTTGTGACTCCGGACGTAACGAACGTGAACTTGGAAATGATTGAATCGCGCACGTGAGCACTTTCCTTAAAGAATATTTCGACCCTTCTCAAGCCTTGGGTTACACGAAATCCCTTCTAGGATAAGACAATCAAAGTTCTCTCTTGTTCTAGGCTAAGATACAAGAGAAACAAATAGAGATTATGTGTTTTGTTTATGTGTTTATCACCAAAGATTCTTTCATCATTATGTGTTTGTTTATGTGTTTATCACCAAAGATTCTTTCAATCTTTGATCTTGTGAAACTCTCGTGCTCTGTCCTTCTCTCTCTGTTTTGACACAAGAGAAACAGAGTTTTATAGTGATCAACGGTGTCCACGTACGTTTAAAATAATAACCGTTTGTACGAAAAGTTGTGATGGTTGGTGAATAACCGTCGATGTACGTACACTGACCATCGATGTACGTACACTTAAATATCCAACATTCGTGAACAACAATCGATGTACGTACACTTAAATATCCAACACTTAGTGAACGGTTTTGGACCTAATCCAGTTAAAGAAGGTTGTAACTGCAAGTTGGAATCCCTATTAGAAAAAAAACAGATACTTGGACTAGTGTATGCATGCCTCAACACTTGAAACCTATTTAAAGGATATTCAGTAAACCGAAAATGCATTGTAAGGTGTGGTTCTCACAGGTTATTTGTCACTCATCATTTCAAGGGATTGTTTTAGACTTTGTTTTCGTATTTCAGCGGTGTGGTAGCTATGATATTATGTCACATATAAACCTATGGGAAATTTTCAGTCGTTTACTTTGATAAATTAATGAGGGTAAAAACATAAAGGTGTTTAAAAGAAAGTATATTAGACATCTTCTTAATCGTCCGCACAGTAAAGTCAGGTTATCAGCTCGCATATGGCATGATGGAAACGGTTGAGTGGGGTTCAAATTGTAAAACTTTAAAAGCGCAAGCATAGAAAATTAGAGGCCCACCAAAAATCAAATATTTTCTATGGCAAATAGCATCGGAAACCCTAGCGGTTACAACAAGTTAGCTCATCGTGGGATATGATGTGAAATTATTTGTCAAAGGTATGATATAGCAAAGGAAACAATCAATCACGCTCTCTTTGAGTATCCACACTCTCGACAAATATGGGAATTGTCTTTAGTTCCTATAATACCATGAAGTTTTCATTCAAGTTTGGAATATTCAAATCTAGATTATCTATTTGGGAGAGTTCCATCTCTTTTAGCTGGGAGGGAAAAAAATTATTGTTTCGCCTAGATTTTGTGGTTCAAATTGAAAAATAGGAACAAAAAAGTTTTCATATATTTTAAATCACGGTTTGAGCGAGCAGTTATTGTGGAAAGAAGCTCAATTGGACCCGATTGAATCTAGTATTAATAGGAAAACTTTACATAATCATACTCAATCATTAACATGTCGGATTGATGGTTCATGGAATATTCGGATCTAACTTTGGGCCTAGGATGGTGGTGTTTTCAAGAAGATCAAACAGCTTTTATTGGTACAAAGTGTCTTCGATCGAAGGTGTCCCTCTTGTAGCACCCCGATTTCAGGAATATGGTGGTGCATGAGGAGAGGTTTCAAAGAATTGATTTGGCCACCTATGTCACCAAAGTGCACTTATCTTTTCGGTCAACTGTCCTGAGAGAACTCCACAGTTAAGTGTGCTTGAGCTGGAAAAGTTTCAAGATGGGTGATCTTCTAGGAAGTGATTGTCGGAACTATGTGAGTGAGACCAAAAACACAGGAAAAGATCATGTGGTGATTTGTAGGATCGTTAACAAGTCTTTAAAGCCTCTCGAACGTAGGAGACCGACCGTCGGACAGGAGTGGGGCCCACCGGCCCAAGAGAGGACGTGGGTGCTCACTGGTAGGGGCGGTCGGGGCATTACATCTCTCCCCTTTAATCGGAGATGTAAGGTTTAATTTGGGCTATGAAGAATGTCCTTTCAAGAAGGATTAACTGTCACGCGTTTGAAACAGATTATACAGAGTTAGTCTTGATAATGCAGTCTCCTGAAGAATATCCCGCTTTCTCCAATCTAGTAGATGAGTTAGGATTGCTCCGTGTTTTCTTTCCTTTTTTCCGATTTCTTATATCTCCCATTTACATAATGTTAAGGCGGATTGTTTAGCTCGTTACTCTAAATTATTATTTTCTGAAGTCACATTTGTAAACTATTTCCCTCCAGATTGGGTAACCAATCACGAGTTAGCTTTTAATTAATGTGTGCTTAATAAAAAATATAAGTATATTAATTCTCATAAGAATAATTACAAGATTAATTGATATATACTAGAGATAAAGACTAAATCTAATTTCTTAAATAAGATAATAATAAATCTAAATTATACTTTCAAAGATAAAAGTAAATATCCTTAAACTAAAATATGATAATCTTTTAAATCCTTCTCGACCTTAATGATTTCCATATTTTGGACAATTATCTGACCGTCGATCTCAGTCGATATGATCTCTGATTCTCCCAATACTCCTAGCAAGCTAATATGTGGTAACAAGTGTGAGACTAGACATATCTTCCAAATAACGGCTTTAAACCCGGCCGTCGGGTCATCATTGACGATTTTACTCGATCGTAGGGTCTTCAAGTAATAGAAAATAACACCCGCAATTGCGAGATTTGAAAGTCACTCACGTGAATGCGAAGTTCAGAATTAGCTCGCGATTTGCGATATTTAGAAGTAACTCGCGTGATTGCGAGATTTGGAAGTAGCTCGCGATGGCGAGATTGAGAAATAACTCACGTTGCGAGATCGAAAAACAACTCACGAGGTCGAGAAACTTAATCAAAAGAGATATTAAAGAGCGAGAAAAACATCATCATTGCCAAAGATTGCACAAACCCATTAATAGGTTATGTTCATAAACCAATATCTTAGTCTTCAAAAAACTAGCTAACTTTGCAAGCCAATGTCCAAATAAACTTGGTAGAAAATTAATCCACCCAAAATCACATCTCGTACCTTCCTTCTTCTTTTCTTTCTACCAAAAGATCACATCACCAAAAATAAGCCAATGTCAAAATAAACATGGTACCCAAACGTCGTTTTAAGCCACACCATCAAACACGTGTCAGTTGATTCAGCAACCGTGACGATTAAGTAACACTGGTTTATTACGACTCCGAAAAAATACTAAATCTAATTAAAGTTTGGGTATAAAAATTCAAATATTTTTCGATTTGGGTTAGAATTAACCCTACGTATTTGTTAAGATATAAAAAACATATTTTGCAAATTGTACGGGTATGAAAATACCCTTTTCCCGGTTTATTACATCAAACGTAAATCCCGATAATGAAGCTACGTTTCTAAATTAAAAACAAAAACAAAGAGCTTCGATCTTTTGGGTGAAACCGAACCTTTAGAGAAAGCCCAAAAGACTACAGAAAGCCCATTAAGTTTGAGATCAAGCCCAAACAATCGACAAACATAAGTAGGGTTTCACTTGTGAGTTTATATATAAGCTTGTGGGGCTTTTTAAAAAGACAACAAACACTTTGACTTCTCCTTATGTTCTTCCGCCGTTTATTGGTCTTCGTTGTTCGTTTTGGTTTTTTTTTCTGTATCTGATTATTTCGTTTTTGTTTTTAAGTATCAAAAGGCTATTAATGATTGCACAAGTACTGGGACATCCCTGTAAAAACAATTGGGGAATCTGTCTAATAATTTTCTGTGCATATATCAAAATTAGGGATCCGCTTTGCAGCTTTTGACCCGACCCGATTCAATTCGGGTTTTTTCATGTCTCTGCTGCCAGTAATCTCCTGAAATTCACTTTTCTTCATGAAGCCTTTTTGTTTATTCTTGTTAAATCAATCTTCTTTAATCTTGGAATCATGTTTTTGCATTGATATGTAAATTCTTTTGTTTTCATATGTTTAGAATTTTATTGGTATATTAGTAGATTTTGTTATAATCCACAGAATGGATTTCGTTTGATAAATTTTTTTCGTATACATAGTTAATATTTACTGGCATCTATCGAAATTTAATAGTCACCAAAAAAGTTCTAATTAGACATCAAACTTTTTTGTCCAAAAAAAAAAGACATCAAACTTTAAATTGTGGAAAAAAAGTATACAAGACATTTTAAAGATTTGTAAAATTAATTTATAACCGTTAAACATTTGGCGAGGACGTTGCGAGATTTAAGGGCAGAATTTTACACTGCCAATTGGATTTACAGGTTACAATAAGTAACAACTTCCTCTAAAATTCATGTTTCTAGAGTAATATTTTCTTTAAGAAATGTTTAAATCAATTAATCACAAACCATTAAGATCATTAAGAAAACAAATTAAACAACACGCTTACGATTATGTTCTCATCAATCTCGTAATATTGAAGGCCAGAAGGCCCAGAACCTTGAAACTCGTCTTCTGCTAACGACTCAAGTCTAAGTGTCTCTCAATCCTCCAGTCTCCATTTCTAAAGAAAGCATTAGTTTGCATCATCCAATTTTTGTTTTCTATTAGCTTCCAAATTACTCCCGACTCTCAAAACAAAACAACCTTACGATCTCCTCTACAACATTTTCTCTACATTCTTCTTCAGTGAAACAACATCCCAAGAACTTAATCATTCGCTTCAACTCAACTCCAATCTGGTTCTTGAGTGCCTTTACGTAACAAAAAAGGAACTTCTCAGTGTTCTCTTTGCTCGCATACCAATATCTCAACAACGCTCCCAAAATGGTCCGTCCACCTATAAACTTCCCTTTACAACACTTCGACCACATCTTCAATGGGATAATCTGTGGTTTCTTGAGCCGCAAGTTTCTTTTCAAAGTGTCCTAGGGAAATATACACAAGACTTGTCACGAGCTTTTTTAGGGTATAAATACTACTCTTGACTTATTGAATAGTTAAGACATTACGAACTGGTCCTTATAGGGTTCCTGCAACAACACAAAATCTTACAAGACGAGCTCTTAACATGTGAGATGCGCCTGCTCAGGAGTCTTGAAGAAGGCAGATCCTTGGGGAAATGTATTTTTTTGCAGTAAAATCCCTCAAAGAAATGCATGGGAAGATACGGATTGCAAACACAGAGAGGATGATAACCACTTTACCAGAAGAAAAAAAAAATAATGTGTGATTAAAAATTAGAAAAATTAATGTAGGCTTTTCCTACCAAATATTTATTAGGAATCATATTCTTCCAAATTTTTACACATTTGTTACGAAATATATATTTGATAGGAAATTCGAATGAAATCTTCTACGACAAAAGTCGGAAGAAGTTTGTAGGAACTTTCCTACGAAAATCCTATGAAAACAAATGTCGTAGGAAAGTGGAATGAAAGGCAAAGAAAAAAATTGGTAAGCAATTCAAAGGTATATTTCCTTCCAGTTTCCTACGATCAGACCTTCGTAGGAAACCGCGTAGGAAATGCGAAGGAAAGTTATGGAGAAATAATTAGTAGGAAAATCGTAGGATCAGCGTAGAGATTTTTATTAACACGTTTGTAGTTCGGTAGGTGGTGTGACAAGTAGGTAAAGAACGTGTTGATTATTAGGTTGGTGTAATAGTATATATTTTGGTAGGAAATTTGTAGGAAAACTGTAGAAAACGTCTATTTCCTTCCAATCTCCTACGATTTTGGCCGTAGGAAAACACTGCATTTCTTGTAGTTATATATTCCAGAAATATCATATATATGTTTAGTTCCAGAAATATTTGTAGATAGACATTAGCATAATTAGTTTATGAATTCAGTTATTCTCATTGTGATTGCGAAAATGCCAATTGAAGTACTGCTTTGAAAGGGTATTCTTAAATCAAAGTAAAGAGAATGTATCAAGTAACATATTTGGTGCTCATAAATTTTTAGCCTTGCTATTAGTTGTTTTGATTCGCTCTTGATTTTTTGGCAACCAAGAACTATGACACCTTAAACATCTATGTTCGTAGTACAATGTTTTTTAAGAAAATATAAAATAAGATAATTCTTTTTCCTTGTAAGTTATCTTTTGTATAGATACAGACCTCAAGGTCACGTAATAAACATATTGACGGTTATTTTTTTGTTGACGGTTATTTTCAGTTGTGTCTTTTTATCGCAACTTTCCGATAAAATATCGGCGGTTACTTTTTCGTTTGTGTCTTTTTATCGCAAATTTCGTTAAAATATTGACGCTTATTTTTTCTCGGTTGTGGTTTTTATCGTAACTTTCTGTTATAATATTGACGGTTATTTTTCTCGGTTGCATCTTTTTATCGCAACTCTTCGTTAAAATATTGATGGTTATTTTTTCTCAGTTGTGTCTTTTTATCGCAACTTTTCGTTAAAATATTGACGGTTACCTTTTTTGCTGACGGATATTTTTTCGGTTGTTTCTTTCTATCGTAACTATCGGTTAAAATATTGATGGTTACTTTTTTCGGTTGTATCTTTTATCGTAACTTTCCGTAAAAATATGAACGGTTATTTTTTCGCGGTTATGCCTTTTTATCGCAACTTTCCGTTAAAATTTGACAGTTATTTTTTCTCGGTGGTGCCTTTTTAT
>LR999455.1:3954599-3991130 GCA_905216605.1 Arabidopsis arenosa | reverse complement strand
TACACGAGATCTAGTCATATTTGACTCCAAAAACACTAACCAAGCTTCTTATACCCTCTCAAATCTTTGTGGGTGTGGCCGAAGTCCTATGAGTTTTCGGTTTTGGAGCTTCTAAACGGAAAAACACTACTTGAGCTTACGGGATCCGGTTGAGGTTCCAGTTCTTATTACACACGAGATCTAGTCATATTTGACTCCAAAAACACTAATCAAGCTTCTTATACCCTCTCAAAGCTTTATGGGTGTGGCCGAAGTCCTATGAGTTTTCGGTTTTGGAGCTTCTAAACAGAAAAACATTACTTTAGCTTATGGGATCCGGTTGAGGTTCTAGTTCTTATACCCAATCATACACCCGAGATCTAGTCATATTTGACTCCAGAAACACTAACCAAGCTTCTTATACCCTCTCAAAGCTTTGTGGGTGTGGCCGAAGTCCTATGAGTTTTTGGTTTTGGAGCTTCTAAACGGAAAAACACTACTTTAGCTTACGGGATCCGGTTGAGGTTCTAGTTCTTATATCCAATCATACACACGAGATCTAGTCATATTTGCCTCCAAAAACACTAAACAAGCTTCATATTGCCTATCAAAGCTTTGTGGGTGTGGCCGAAGTCCTATGAGTTTTCGGTTTTAGAGCTTTTAAACCGAAAACACTACTTGAGCTTACGAGATCCGGTTGAGGTTCCAGTTCTAATACCCAATCATACACACGAGATCTAGTCATATTTGACTCCAAAAACACTAACCAAGCTTCTTATACCCTCTCAAAGCTTTGTGGGTGTGGCCGAAGTCCTATGAATTTTCGGTTTTGGAGCTTCTAAACGGAAAAACACTACTTTAGCTTACGGGATCAGGTTGAGGTTCTAGTTCTTATATCCAATCATACACACGAGATCTAGTCATATATGACTCCAAAAACACTAAACAAGCTTCCTATTGCCTATCAAAGCTTGTGGGTGTGGCCGAAGTCCTATGAGTTTTCGGTTTTAGAGCTTTTAAACCGAAAACACTACTTGAGCTTACGGGATCCGGTTGAGGTTCCAGTTCTAATACCCAATCATACACACGAGATCTAGTCATATTTGACTCCAAAAACACTAATCAAGCTTCGTATTCCCTCTCAAAGCTTTGTGGGTGTGACCGAAGTCCTATGAGTTTTCGGTTTTGGAGCTTCTAAACGGAAAAACACTACTTTAGCTTACGGGATCCGGTTGAGGTTCTAGTTCTTATACCCAATCATACACACGAGATCTAGTCATATTTGACTCCAAAAACACTAACCAAGCTTCTTATACCCTCTCAAAGCTTTGTGGGTGTGGCCGAAGTCCTATGAGTTTTCGGTTTTGGAGCTTCTAAACGGAAAAACACTACTTTAGCTTACGGGATCCGGTTGCGGTTCTAGTTCTTATACCCAATCATACACACGAGATCTAGTCATATTTGACTCCAAAAACACTAACCAAGCTTCTTATACCCTCTCAAATCTTTGTGGGTGTGGCCGAAGTCCTATGAGTTTTCGGTTTTGGAGCTTCTAAACGGAAAAACACTACTTGAGCTTACGGGATCCGGTTGAGGTTCCAGTTCTTATACACACGAGATCTAGTCATATTTGACTCCAAAAACACTAATCAAGCTTCTTATACCCTCTCAAAGCTTTATGGGTGTGGCCGAAGTCCTATGAGTTTTCGGTTTTGGAGCTTCTAAACGGAAAAACATTACTTTAGCTTATGGGATCCGGTTGAGGTTCTAGTTCTTATACCCAATCATACACCCGAGATCTAGTCATATTTGACTCCAAAAACACTAACCAAGCTTCTTATTGCCTATCAAAGCTTTGTGGGTGTGGCAGAAGTCCTATGAGTTTTCGGTTTTAGAGCTTTTAAACCGAAAACACTACTTGAGCTTACGGGATCCGGTTGAGGTTCCAGTTCTAATACCCAATCATACACACGAGATCTAGTCATATTTGACTCCAAAAACACTAACCAAGCTTCTTATACCCTCTCAAAGCTTTGTGGGTGTGGCCGAAGTCCTATGAATTTTCGGTTTTGGAGCTTCTAAACGGAAAAACACTACTTTAGCTTACGGGATCAGGTTGAGGTTCTAGTTTTTATATCCAATCATACACACGAGATCTAGTCATATATGACTCCAAAAACACTAAACAAGCTTCCTATTGCCTATCAAACCTTTGTGGGTGTGGCCGAAGTCCTATGAGTTTTCGGTTTTAGAGCTTTTAAACTGATACTAGGTTTTTACTATCAATTACCCTAATATACTTTCATGTCATTGCAGTATAAGAGGCTATCAATCCAATCAGGTGCTCTTACTATCAATCAAGATATGCTCAGAGATAACTAAGTCAAGCCAAGCAGAATATTGTTTTGTTATCTAGCAATCCTAAGCGATCATGCATAAACGATAGAACTACAGAATAAGAGTGATCATGCAAAAAGAGAAACAACTATCAATACTAAACAGCAATAAGCAAGTAAGCAACAGGTAAAGAGATAAGCAACCAAATGAGATAAAAGGTCCTGAGGATAGGTAATCGATTATAGCAGTCTCCTTAGTCTACTTAAGTGGTTAACAATCCAAACAGGCTATCCCTAGACAATAGATTCAACTACAGATCAATCCACTCTCGTGACAGAGATCCTCATGGCTAAGTCACTTTCAAACTCAACTCTCATTGATGAAATATAACCTAGCAGGCATTAAGATTCAATCTAATAAAGTCAATGAACATTCTAATCATCCAATATCTTGGGCTAGAGTATGTAAATCTCTGGAGTAGTTTGTTCAGACATTTCATCAAACACCTTGTGGGCGTGGAAATGTCTGAGATCAACTTCCAATTGATCAGAGAGGAAATAGCATTAGAAACTACTAAACCAGAAGGGAATCAAGAAATTCTACACTTAACCACCTAAATAATTTAAGGATTCCACACCTAATCTATCCCATCCTCAAGAACCCTAATCCACTACTCAGACATGCTCAAGAACACAAACCCAGAAAATTGCACAAACCCAGAAATCGCTAAAAACTTCATATGTTATAGATCAAAGCAAGATAAACAACTTTGCAGAAGGAAATTATTGCAAAAACTCAAAGGATCAAAAGTAATTTGGATTACAAAAGTTTGCAGAAAATATTGCTCAGAGGCTAAAAAGCGAGATCCTTTGGGCAAAGCCCTAAGAGGTCTATTTATAGTAAAAGAAGAAAACCCTAGTACACAAAACGACAAAATAGAAAGTCGGTTTTAGGTCTACTCGAGCTGGTACTCGAGTGGCTTGGTCGAGTAGTCCATTTTTCAAAGGTTGCATCTTGCTCGGTTAAGTCTCTCAGGTGAACTCGAGTAGGTGTCTTTCAGGTGAACTCGAGTAGGTATCTCAGGTGAACTCGAGTAGGTGCCTCTCAGGTTAACTCGAGTAGGTATCTCAGGTTAACTCGAGTAGGTATCTCAGGTGAACTCGAGTAGGTGTCCAGGAGCTCTGGTCGAGTACACTGCTCTGGCACTGCTCTGCACAGCTCCTTAGTACCTGAATGTACCTGATACAACTCCAAAATGCAAGAATGCATGCTATGCTAATGTAGAGTACTCTAAGTATGCAAAGTGATGCAAAATGACTACAAATGACAGTAAAGAAGAGTGAATACTAAGCTAAATGCATAGCAAATGTATGCTAAAAAGAGGTAAAATACAGAGATATCAACTCCCCCAAACTTAGCTTTTGCTTGCCCTCAAGCAAACAAATAGAACTAAGCTGGAGAAGAGGTTTGAAGGTGGGGATTCAGAACCAAAACATGCATATAGAGTAAGTGAATTCAATGTCCAGGTTGCTAATTCTAGAATGCAAGGTTGACTGATCTCTACTTAAAAACTTTAGCCATGTTCTTCACATCTCAACCTAACTTCTGTCTTAATCAATTCAAGCATTCACATCAGCACATTCCCTTTAACATTGATTAAGTGAGAACCGTGGATCATACAATGCAATGGATATGAACTCATTTGGCTTAAGGGTGAAGGTCTAGAGACAAAGATGGTCCCTTAAAGATCTGGTTTAAATCGTAACAGGGGATCTCTCAAGAATGATTGAGCTTTAGTAGAATGCTAAAGGTGAGTTCCAAGTTATGCATACAAGGATAAGACCCCATCTACCCAGAATGTAATCAATATCAACCCGAATGGAGGTCCTATTTCTAATCCCAGAACATGAACTTAACTCTACCCTTTTGTAATCAAAGTATTTCTAGACTCTACTCAAATCATTCTTTTCTTTTCTTTGCTTTCTATCCCAGGAGAAGCTTTTCTTTTCTTTGCTTTGTCTAGCGGATTGGGGTTTCTTTAACAACTATGGTTCCCTTTCTTTTCTTCTTATAACACAAGGCTTTTTGGTCTTTCTCTTTAATGTATTACAGAACCCTTTTCTTTACTTTAACATTTCCAAATCCTTTACTAGACTTTATTTTACTTTAGCTACTTCTCCTAAGGACTCATTTCCCTTTTCTTTTCTTTCAGTGATGATCACAACCTTTTCTTTCTTTTAAATACAACCCAAACCAAGAATTAAGCACCCACCTAGTCCTATCTAGTCCAGATAACGTGAACTAGAACTACATGAGATACTATCCTTGTCGGTACAGACCTAACACTTTCTACCAAGCTCAATTGGAATAAGGCCTCACAGTCACACACAAATGATAAATGGCTTGAAAGAAGGTTAAGGCTTAGGGTAGGGAATAACTGCTCCAAAGATGGGAGTCAGCTACATGGACTAGCAAGAGTGATCAAAAGGTAAAAGAAAGTCCAAGTATTTTAAGGTATCCATGAGTTCATAACACAATACACAGTATGATAATTGCAAGTAAAAATTCAGGTTCAAATTGATAGGGAATGGCATCAGATCAAAGCGAGTTTTGACTAAGAACAAGAAAATCAAGCTTTGAATTCAAAAGATGGTGCGGTCTTACTTCAAGGTCAATCTATTATGCATTAGAGAACTAACAACCTGGGCAGTGAATTTACTAAGTGAATATGCATATTTACAAGGTTATAATCATCATAGCCCCCAATGCAAATGCATGATGCAACAGCCCTAAGTGATTGCATACGAAACAATCCTACATGACAATGCAAACTACATGAACACTCTTTTTTTTGTGAAATCATTTTCAGAAATTTTTCAAATTTTTTAGTTTTTCTATGCCTTAGATGCAATGCAGACTATATGATGCAAAATTTGAAATAAGAACAGAAAACACAATGTCAAATACTCCCTGAGCCCTCCCCCAAACTTAAATTACACAGTCCTCTGTGTAACAAAAGCTTGGAAGAGAGTACTCAGGGCAAACCAACAGAGAAACAAAATGAAAGATGATATAAACAATGGAGAAGTGGAGTTGTTACCTGGTCTAAGTGAAGAAAGCGGAGACGTAGTCATTGATAGTAAGATTTTACACTCTAACAAGTATCAATCCCTAATACACATGCCATTGTAGTATATTAGGTTTATCAATCCAATCTCAGTGTGACTG
Source organism: Arabidopsis arenosa (assembly GCA_905216605.1). Classification (NCBI taxonomy): domain Eukaryota; kingdom Viridiplantae; phylum Streptophyta; class Magnoliopsida; order Brassicales; family Brassicaceae; genus Arabidopsis; species Arabidopsis arenosa. The sequence continues at coordinate 3,985,586 of LR999455.1, read as the reverse complement.
CAAGCATTCAAGATATGCACAGAAAGCAAATAAGTCAAGCCAATTATGAAAGGGTTTTGTGTGTTTCTATTGATCCTAAGCAACCAATTTAACATGCGAATACCGAATTCGAAAGCATAAGAAAGAGAACTAAACAGCAAGTAAACAAGAGCAAGAAATAAACTAAAGACCAGAAACTATCATGCATAAGCTTTGGAAAAGAAACTAACAACCTAACAATGCAGAGAAACGCTCTAGGCCTAACAGGTCGAGTAGAACACAAAAGCTAACAGGAACGAGATTTAAACAATCAATAGAGATAAAAGGGTCCTGAGGAATGGGGTAATCGATTATGGCAGTCTCCTTAGTCTACCTAGGTGGTTAACAAACTCAATCAAGCTATCCCTAGACAATAGATTCGAATACAAATCAATCCACTCTCGTGACAAAGATTCTCAAGCTAAATCACTTTCATACTCAATTCTCATTGAAGAAATATAACCTAGCAGGCATTATGATTCAATCTAATATAGTCAATAAGCATTCTAATCATCCAATCTCTTGGGCTAGAGTATGCAAATCTCTGGAAAAGTTTGTTCAGACATTTCATCAAACACCTTGTGGGCATGGAAATGTCTGAAATCAATTTCCAATTGATCAGAGAAGAAATAGCATTAAGATCTACTAAACCAGAAGGGAAATCAAGCAATTCTACACTTAACCACCTAAATATACTAAGGATTCCACACCTAATCTAACCCATCCTCAAGAATCCTAATCCACTACTCAAGAACACTGAAGAACATCATGCATAAAAACCCAGAAAATTGCATAAACGCAGAAATCATTAAAAAGCAAGTATGTTATAGATTAGAGAGAGATCTACAACTTTGATGAAGAAACGAAATTCAAAAACTCAAAGGATCAACAGGAAAAACAATTACAAAATCTAGGGTTTTTGAGAGAACAGCGGAATATCTGCTGGGTAAAAGGAATATTCGCTGGATAATAGGGTGAACCCCTATTTATAGGAAATACTAGGTTGCCCTAATTAGCTACAGGACAAAATAGAGAGTCGGCGGAGACCAACTCGACGTGAAGTCGAGCCCATGACGTCGAGGCCGTGTGAAAATCCAAGGTTGCTCCTTTCTGGTGTCCTACTCGACGTGACGTCGAGTCTAGACGTCGAGGGGGAGTGATTCTTCAAAGTTGGTTCCTTTTGAGCACCTACTCGACCTGGGGTCGAGTCCAAACGTCGAGCCCATGTCTTGGTGGTTTCTGAGCACCTGCTCGACCTCCCGTCGGTCCAACCAGTCTTCTGCATAGGGTGATATGTCTCCATTAAAACCACCATAATTCTTGCATCAAAGCTCTGATTCGCTTGAAATCACCTCCGTTGGAAAGGTAACTCAATTTCCTATAACTTGTATGAAGAGCTCTGAAGCTAAATCGCAATGAAAGACTTCCATCTGAGTCGATCTTTGAGAGACTTCGGACTGGTTCTGAATCATCAATTCTCTTCTTTGCATCCAAATGTGTGTCGAGCTTGGCTCCAAACGTCCTTGAATGGCTTCTTTCCTTCTAACTCGATCCCAAGTCAGGTTCATACATCAAGCTTGCTCCTCTTCATTCCTTTAAGTCCCAAATAAACTCCAAAGTACCTGAAAAACATCAAATATGCAATATACTATGCGATGCAATGCAAATCGAGCTAAGTAATGAAAATGATATGAAAAGTACTATGGATGCAATGAAAGAGAGATGAAACTTAGCTAAATGTATGAGAAAAGTATGCTAAAAAGTGGTTAAATACAGAGACATCAGTCATCCATGCTCTCACTTGTGTAGCTCCAAGGTACTGGTTGGGATGAGCTCGGAACAGTGGGCTCGGGTTGCTGCTCAGGAATGTGCTCTGGCTGCTGCGCAGGATGGTGCTCTGGTTGCTGCTCTGGTTGCTGCTCTGGCTGGTACTCGAGTGGGTGCTCGAGTGGTGTGTTCGAGTGCGCTCCTCGAGTACCATACCGTTTCTGAGGAAAAAATTTCCTGAGCTTTTCCTGAACCAAAACCTTTCTCTTTTTGCCTGTAAATCAAAAACACTAAAGAAACATATTAAAAATAACAAGAAATAAAACTTTATTTACAGAGATAAACATGGGAATTCCTCCCAAGTGAGCTTGTTTTAAGTCTTTAGCTTGACTTCTCACACTGAATAAGCTTAGGGTGGGTTGTAGAGAGGAAGTGAGGTCTCCTCTGTCATGCGGATGGATGAATCATCAAACTTAGCATGCTCGCTTGACAAATCTGCAGTTGAGTACTCAATGGCCCTTTTCTCATAATAAGCTTCTTGTTGATCAACTAGATAGTCTTCTTCTGTAGACCATGTTGAAGTGAATTCACTCCCCTTTACGCTGACCAGATCATTTGGGATGTCCTTGATTTGGAGTGGTACTTGGTTGGCTTTCCCATGGAGCTCCTTGATTTGATCCTTCAGCTCTCTCACAGTGTCTGTTAGCTCCCTTATGGCTTTATCCTGCCATTTAGACCTCCTCTTGAGTTCTAACCAGCCATCTGGAGCAGAATTGCTAGACTCTAGCAGCTTATCAAGATGTTTGGTCGAGCTAGAGTTCTCCAGACTAGTTGAAGGCTTGCTCAAATGTATACTCGACCCTGCTACTTCTTTGTGTGAATCTAATGACTTACCACAGCTCAAGGTTTCAGTGAGAAGATATCCTGCTTCACCACTCTTAGTCAAAGAAGTTGGTTGGTGATCTTCCTCAGCAACCTCCTCCAGCAGTTCATCAGCTAGGCAATCCATTACCTCAACTAAGAAGGTCTGCCCTTCAATTGTTGGCTTCCTCGTGGCATCATTGATGTCAAACTTCATTTTGAAATCATTTCCCAGATTAAGATCAATCTTCCCATTCTTAACATCAATGATAGCTCCAGCAGTGGCTAAGAAGGGCCTTCTTAAGATTAAAGGATCTTTTGGTTCTTCATCCATTTCTAGCACTATGAAGTCTGTGGGGATTTCAACATTTCCAATCTTAATAGGCAAATCTTCTAATAACCCATGAGGTAGTCTGATAGACTCATCAGCCAGGATCAAGGAGATGTTGCAAGGTTTATACTTGCTGAACCCTAGTCTCTTAGCCACGGAGAGAGGCATGAGACTTATAAAAGCACCTAGATCACAGAGGCAGTTACTGAAGGCTAAAGGACCTAGAGAGCAAGGTAAGGTAAACGAACCAGGATCTCCCAATTTCTTGGGAATAATCTTTGTTTGGATGATTTCACTGCACTCATGACTCACCATAACCATCCCTTGCACTTCCTTAATTCTCTCCATTATCATGTCTTTGAAGTACTTGTGAGAATCCGAAATTAGCATGAAAGCATCAATGAGAGGCATCCTTACTTCAATCTCCTTAATGCGTCTAGCAAACATGGCTCTGTACTTCTCAATGATATCCTGCTTGAACCTTCCAGGAAATGGTATTTTGGGCTTGTAGGGTGGTGGAACGAAAGCTTTCTGCTTACCCTTATCAACAACTGGTTTTTCGATCTGGGGACTCTTAGCTTGATCACTAGGTACAGCATCTTGGTCAAGCTTAGTGGTGTCTTCTACTTGAGTTTCATTCTGAATTGAATCCTCCCCTTCTTGAATTTCACTGTCCATAGTGACATGAGCTATGCTAGGTCGAATAGCATTAACATACTCTTTCGGATTCTGAATAGCTTTCCCTGGCAGTTGTCCTGGATTCTTAGGTGCAGAAGTAGAAGCTGCTTGGCTCTCCATGTACTTCATCTTGGAGTTCAAAGCTTCAAACTTGATATTGAGATCATTGTATGAGCAGTCGACTTTGTTGTGAATCTCAGCCAGTTTCTTCTCAAGAACCATAGCACCAGCTGCTTGACCTTGTAGAAGCTGCTGAAGCATTTGTTTCATGTCTGGATCTTGTGCAGGTTGAGCTTGCTGGGTTTGCTGTGCAAAACCGGGTGGTGGATTCTGTTGGTGATAACCTCCACTGAACTGCTGCTTTGGGACAAATCCTTGATTGTATGGTACGAAAGGCTTGGACTGGTTCTGTTGTTGTTGAGGGTAAACCTGATCCTGAGGGTTGGCCACATTCGTGCTCCGGTAAGATAGATTCGGATGTGCAGGCTTGTAGGGGTTGTAGCCCTTGTTGTAACCTCATTGGTTCTGTATGTAACTGACTTCCTCAGCTTGAGTATTCTCCCCTTCTTGAAGTTGATAGTGCTCTTCTTCAGTGATGTAGTGGACTTGTTTCTGTTGAGTCAGCAGAAGCTTATCGATCTTATCATTGAGAGCCTTATCTCCTTACTATGCTTTGCATCCGAATCTCCAATACCTCTGTTGGAGCGATCAAAATCTTCGTTATAGTTACCATCGGACTAGAGCTAAGTTCTCAACCAATTCCCATCCTTCCTCAAAATCCTTGTTCAAGAAGTTCCCATTAGAAGCAGTATCCAACAACATTCTGATCTTGGGCAAAGCTCCCATGTAGAGTGTGCTTAGTAGTGAAGCCTTCTTAAAACCATGGTGTGGACACTGTGTAGTGTAGCCTTTGAATCGCTCCCAGGCCTCACAAATGGATTCGGACTGCTTTTGGGTAAATATGGAGATTTCATTCCTTAGCCGTGCAGTTCTTGAATTTGAGAAGAACTTTGTTAAGAAGGCCTTCTTGCAATCGGCCCAAGATGTGATGGAGCTAGGAGGCAATGTCTTTTCCCATTGGTGTGCTTTGTCTCCCAGCGAGAAGGGAAATAGGCGTAGCTTGAAACCGTCCTCACTAACACCATTGATCTTGGTGAGGCTGCAGAGCCTGTCAAAGTTATCCAAGTGGTCTAAGGGATCTTCCATAGGCAACCCATGAAACTTGTTTCCTTGTATCATTGAGATCAATCCACTCTTGATCTCGAAATTGTTGTTCTGGACAGGAGGTGGAACGATGCCCTGTCTCTGGTGATGGTTTCTTGGTGCATCACCATCACCAATGTTCCTTGGTATCCCAACTCCCTGATTGTCTTGATCTTGTTCTTCCATAGCAGCTGGATTGTGCTGTTCACAACCGTCTCTGTCTCTACGCTCTCTCAACTCACGAGCTAAACGATTGATGTTGTCTCTGTAGCTGATGAGATTGTCAGAACCTTTGGAACGAGTTTGCATGCATGTGTTGAGTTTGTACTCGAGCTAGTGCCTGGAACACAAAAACAAGCAGTTGAAGAGAGTAGTTAGTAACCAAAGTAAAGAAAGAACTTGATCTTAGCAATTCTAAAATCTTGAATGTAACAAGCAGACACCCAAATGGCAACGGCGCCAAATTGATACTAGGTTTTTACTATCAATTACCCTAATATACTTTCATGTCATTGCAGTATAAGAGGTTATCAATCCAATCAGGTGCTCTTACTATCAATCAAGATATGCTCAGAGATAACTAAGTCAAGCCAAGCAGAATATTGTTTTGTTATCTAGCAATCCTAAGCGATCATGCATAAACGATAGAACTACAGAACAAGAGTGATCATGCAAAAAGAGAAACAACTATCAATACTAAACAGCAATAAGCAAGTAAGCAACAGGTAAAGAGATAAGCAATCAAATGAGATAAAAGGTCCTGAGGATAGGGTAATCGATTATAGCAGTCTCCTTAGTCTACTTAAGTGGTTAACAATCCAAACAGGCTATCCCTAGACAATAGATTCAACTACAGATCAATCCACTCTCGTGACAGAGATCCTCAAGCTAAGTCACTTTCAAACTCAACTCTCATTGATGAAATATAACCTAGCAGGCATTAAGATTCAATCTAATATAGTCAATGAACATTCTAATCATCCAATATCTTGGGCTAGAGTATGTAAATCTCTGGAGTAGTTTGTTCAGACATTTCATCAAACACCTTGTGGGTGTGGAAATGTCTGAGATCAACTTCCAATTGATCAGAGAGGAAATAGCATTAGGAACTACTAAACCAGAAGGGAATCAAGAAATTCTACACTTAACCACCTAAATAAACTAAGGATTCCACACCTAATCTATCCCATCCTCAAGAACCCTAATCCACTACTCAGACATGCTCAAGAACACAAACCCAGAAAATTGCACAAACCCAGAAATCGCTAAAAACTTCATATGTTATAGATCAAAGCAAGATAAACAACTTTGCAGAAGGAAATTATTGCAAAAACTCAAAGGATCAAAAGTAATTTGGATTACAAAAGTTTGCAGAAAATATTGCTCAGAGGCTAAAAAGCGAGATCCTTTGGGCAAAGGCCTAAGAGGTCTATTTATAGTAAAGAAGAAAACCCTAGTACACAAAACGACAAAATAGAAAGTCGGTTTAAGGTCTACTCGAGCTGGTACTCGAGTGGCTTGGTCGAGTAGTCCATTTTTCAAAGGTTGCATCTTGCTCGGGTAAGTCTCTCAGGTGAACTCGAGTAGGTGTCTCTCAGGTGAACTCGAGTAGGTATCTCAGGTGAACTCGAGTAGGTATCTCAGGTGAACTCGAGTAGGTGTCTCTCAGGTGAACTCGAGTAGGTATCTCAGGTGAACTCGAGTAGGTGTCCAGGAGCTCTGGTCGAGTACACTGCTCTGGCACTGCTCTGCATAACTCCTTAGTACCTGAATGTACCTGATACAACTCCAAAATGCAAGAATGCATGCTATGCTAATGTAGAATACTCTAAGTATGCAAAGTGATGCAAAATGACTACAAATGACAGTAAAGAAGAGTGAATACTAAGCTAAATGCATAGCAAATGTATGCTAAAAAGAGGTAAAATACAGAGATATCATAAACCGAAAACACTACTTGAGCTTACGGGATCAGGTTGAGGTTCCAGTTCTAATACCCAATCATACACACGAGATCTAGTCATATTTGACTCCAAAAACACTAATCAAGCTTCTTATACCCTCTCAAAGCTTTGTGGGTGTGGCCGAAGTCCTATGAGTTTTCGGTTTTGGAGCTTCTAAACGGAAAAAACACTACTTTAGCTTACGGGATCCGGTTGAGGTTCTAGTTCTTATACCCAATCATACACACGAGATCTAGTCATATTTGACTCCAAAAACACTAACCAAGCTTCTTATACCCTCTCAAAGCTTTGTGGGTGTGGCCGAAGTCCTATGAGTTTTCGGTTTTGGAGCTTCTAAACGGAAAAACACTACTTTAGCTTACGGGATCCGGTTGCGGTTCTAGTTCTTATACCCAATCATACACACGAGATCTAGTCATATTTGACTCCAAAAACACTAACCAAGCTTCTTATACCCTCTCAAAGCTTTGTGGGTGTGGCCGAAGTCCTATGAGTTTTCGGTTTTGGAGCTTCTAAACGGAAAAACACTACTTGAGCTTACGGGATCCGGTTTAGGTTCTAGTTCTTATACCCAATCATACACACGAGATCTAGTCATATTTGACTCCAAAAACACTAAACAAGCTTCTTATTTCCTATCAAAGCTTTGTGGGTGTGGCCGAAGTCCTATGAGTTTTCGGTTTTAGATCTTTTAAACCGAAAACACTACTTGAGCTTACGGGATCCGGTTGAGGTTCCAGTTCTAATACCCAATCATACACACGAGATCTAGTCATATTTGACTCCAAAAACACTAACCAAGCTTCTTATCCCTCTCAAAGCTTTGTGGGTGTGGCCGAAGTCCTATGAGTTTTCGGTTTTGGAGCTTCTAAACGGAAAAACACTACTTTAGCTTACGGGATCCGGTTGAGGTTCTAGTTCTTATATCCAATCATACACACGAGATCTAGTCATATTTGACTCCAAAAACACTAAACAAGCTTCTTATTGCCTATCAAAGCTTTGTGGGTGTGGCCGAAATCCTATGAGTTTTCGGTTTTTGAGCTTTTATACCGAAAACACTACTTTAGCTTACGGGATCCGGTTGCGGTTCTAGTTCTTATACCCAATCATACACACGAGATCTAGTCATATTTGACTCCAAAAACACTAACCGAGCTTCTTATACCCTCTCAAAGCTTTGTGGGTGTTGCCGAAGTCCTATGAGTTTTCGATTTTGGAGCTTCTAAACGGAAAAATACTACTTTAGCTTACGGGATCCGGTTGCGGTTCTAGTTCTTATACCCAATCATACACACGAGATCTAGTCATATTTGACTCCAAAAACACTAACCAAGCTTCTTATACCCTCTCAAAGCTTTGTGGGTGTGGCCGAAGTCGTATGAGTTTTCGGTTTTGGAGCTTCTAAACGGAAAAACACTACTTGAGCTTACGGGATCCGGTTGAGGTTCCAGTTCTAATACCCAATCATACACACGAGATCTAGTCATATTTGACTCCAAAAACACTAATCAAGCTTCCTATACCCTCTCAAAGCTTTATGGGTGTGGCCGAAGTCCTATGAGTTTTCGGTTTTGGAGCTTCTAAACGGAAAAACATTACTTTAGCTTACGGGATCCGGTTGAGGTTCTAGTTCTTATACCCAATCATACACCCGAGATCTAGTCATATTTGACTCCACAAACACTAACCAAGCTTCTTATACCCTCTCAAAGCTTTGTGGGTGTGGCCGAAGTCCTATGAGTTTTTGGTTTTGGAGCTTCTAAACGGAAAAACACTACTTTAGCTTACGGGATCCGGTTGAGGTTCTAGTTCTTGTATCCAATCATACACACAAGATCTAGTCATATTTGCCTCCAAAAACACTAAACAAGCTTCTTATTGCCTATCAAAGCTTTGTGGGTGTGGCCGAAGTCCTATGAGTTTCCGGTTTTAGAGCTTTTAAACCGAAAACACTACTTGAGCTTACGGGATCCGGTTGAGGTTCCAGTTCTAATACCCAATCATACACACGAGATCTAGTCATATTTGACTCCAAAAACACTAACCAAGCGTCTTATCCCTCTCAAAGCTTTGTGGGTGTGGCCGAAGTCCTATGAGTTTTCGGTTTTGGAGCTTCTAAACGGAAAAACACTACTTTAGGTTACGGGATCCGGTTGAGGTTCTAGTTCTTATATCCAATCATACACACGAGATCTAGTCATATTTGACTCCAAAAACACTAAACAAGCTTCTTATAGCCTATCAAAGCTTTGTGGGTGTGGCCGAAGTCCTATGAGTTTTCGGTTTTGGAGCTTCTAAACGGAAAAACACTACTTGAGCTTACGGGCACTACAGGAAATGTGGGTATTAATAGCATCAAAAGATAGCGTTTTTGATGTTTATGCTATCTTTGAGTGAACCGTATATTAAAGATAGCGTTTGGTTATTTGTAAACGCTATCAATGGTTTAAGCGGGATCAAAAATTCACGCGGCCAAAATTTTTTAGTTAACCCGCTATTGAATAAGTTAAGAGGGAACAAAAAAAAAAAAGAAATTTGACCTAAGACATAAAAAAGAACAAAAAAGTTATTCACTTTCCCTTTTCTCTAAGGGAAAACTCGACAATTTCCCTTTCTCTCTAAGCTCAAAATCGATTTCGCTCTATCTCTCTTGATTCCCCTCTCTCTTTCACTCGATTTCTCAGTCTCAATTGAATCCCTCGATTTTGCACTCTTTCTCACTCGATTTTCGATTTCTCAGTCTTGATTTCTCTCTACCTCAATCGCTTACAATCGCCACTCGATTTCTCACTCCCTCTCTCGATTTGTTGGTCTCTCCCTCGATTTGTCACTCTATCTCACGAGATACCTCAGCAACCCGAAACCCTAATCTAAGGAGTTCATAAGTTTAGATGGTAGGGTAATTATCTTTCGATTAGATCTTATAATTTCGCTTTCAATCTCGGTATTTTTCTTCGATCTCTTTGTCGATTTTGTTGTATTCTTAAGCGTTTTCATACCAACCTGTGTAAATCGTATTCGTATTGGTTTATGCTTTCGTTTATTTTCCATTAGAAATTTAAGTTTTAGCTAGCAAATGAACTTGTGTATTCGTTTGTTTTAAGATTATTGTTTCGATACTAATCCAAGATTTTTTTCAATTTACAGGTCTGTGAAACATTCAGTTAAAGGTAATCCAATTGCTGTTCTTTTGGTACTCTGTTGTTTCTGTACTTTTGTTCTAGTTATTTGAGTGTCTATATCCTTTGAATTGTGGTGGAGCTGTGGTCGTATTGGTGATATGGAGAAGAAATGGGTTTGGCTTCCAAGGTATGAGTCTGGTTGATAGATGAACTTTGTATATTGCGTGTGATTCTGAATCCGAGACTTGAAGAATTGCAAAGCGAGGTTCAAGACTTGAAGAATCTAGTCCGTGACTTAGCTAAAAAGAAAAGTACTGGTAATATGGCTTCTGAATCCGAGGTTAGTAATGTTAGCAAAGGAGTTAGGTGTCAGATCTTGGACTGGTTTTCCCCGACAGATATCTTTGTTGGTGAAGGAGAGTTTTGCTGTGCTGAACCTCAGTATAAGATTGGCCGTATCCCACTAGGTCCTAATGCTGCAGCTATAATCATCAAGTCTGTAGTAGACCCAGAAGCATGTGTTTGGAGGCCTACGTCAGATGTATTCTCCCTATCACAAGCTGTAGGAGTCAAAGTAGCATGGCCAGCTGATAAATTGATATTGGATGACGGATTTGACAACCAAGATGAATCTCATAATACTGATGGATCAAAGGTAAATATTATTAACTTTGATTGTATTTTAAGATGTACCATTACTTGTTTCATGACTAACCATACGCATGATAACTTTAGGATCCTAGAACAGATGACCAACATGATAGTTACAAAATTTTGGATTGGAATCGGGATGAAGTTATTGCTGAGGGTGTTGTGTGGTCGACTGATCAAAAAGAGCTGGTCAACAATATTCCTATTGGTCCAAATGCTGTTGTTATGCAAGTTTATCAGGTGATTAACCCTACTGCTTATCTGTGGAGACCAAGTTCTGAAATGTATGTGATGGGTGATGCACTTAATGAGAAGATCGCATGGCCAATCGATAGGATAGAGTTATTGAATATAAATGCACAAGAAGAAATACGAAGAAAGTCTTCACAGGTATGATAGCCTTATTCTTTTTTGATATATTTCTTTTGTTTGAGTTTTGATGTTGCTGTGATGATGTGTTATAGTAGAATTGTTTTATGTTTTTGCATATAGAGTACTGCAAGTAACAACACCGGTACTAGCAAAGATGCTAAGAAGAAGTGCATTTTGTTAGAGTGCAATAACTCTGGACGCAAAGTTGCAGAAGGCAGAGTATGTTCAACTAATACAACAGATGTTGTCCATCATGTCCCAATTGGTCCTAATGCCAGCAAAGTATGGGTAGAAGTTTCGAAGATTGGTAGTGCAAGTGTGTGGAGACCAAATTCAGAAATCCAATTCATATCTGATGCAATAGGCTCTATAGTGGCCTGGCCAAATGATAAACTTATTTTCGTCTGAGACTTTTTTAGGCTTTAACAAAACTGCGACTTTGTAACATTTAAAAAAAAAACATAAGTACTTACGGGTTTTGTGTAAATACTGGTACCGTACTTCAAGTGGGCGATTGTTTCTAGATTTTCATGTGTTTAATCTTTGGATAAAGTATTTATCCTTTGAATAGAAACCAACAAATATATGAAAGTTAAAAAAATCTACAAATCTAGAAAAAATTAACTACTAGAACGACAACCAACAATTAATTTTAAATGTATTCTCATACATTTATTTCTCAATTATACATAAATCAAATAATATTACATTGTTTTAGCTATATGATCAAATATAATAAAAGTTATAATATATACTTACACATAAGCAAATATAACCAAGTTTGTATTAAATATATATGTAAAGTTTTTTCAAGTTGTATAAAAAATTCCTATCTTAATTAGGGTTTAGGGTTTAGGGTTTAGGGTTTAGGGTTTAGTGTTTTAAATAGTAGCTAATATTAATGATATAAAGTAGTATACTATTATAACATAAATGAATTCTATCATTTTATTAATTATAACATCATTAATGTGTTTCAACAATATGATTTACACAATAAGAAGAATTAGTGTAGATGTATTCTAAGGCAATCATATGTGTTACCTTCAAATTTCTAAAAACGTTGCAAAATATTTTTTTAAATTGCGAAAAAATTATCTAATCATGTAAATAACTCATAAACATATTAATTCATCAATAAATAATTTTTTAAAATTATGTAAATAGTAAAAACACATTTTTATGCCTATAGAGAAAATAAGCCAATCATAATGTTTCACTCGGATTGCTGATGTGGCGAGATCTCAGCCATTCATCGGATCTAATTTACTCAGTCCAATCAATAAGTAATACTCGGATTGCTGATGTGGCGACATCTCATCCTTTCAATGGCTTTGGCGGCTGCATGTTTAAGGTAATCTCATCCGTTCATCGCCTAACTAAGTCTTTGGCGAGAACAAAATTAACATTTTCTCTTAAACCTCTCATCCGTTCTTCACCATTTTCTCTTGAGAACAAAATTCACAAGAAAATTAATTCAGATTAGGTCTTCTCTTCGCTGATTCAGAAAAAAATTCTCGCATCCTACTTCTTCAAACCTCAAATTCATTGTCATCTCCGACTCGAATCTGAGAGAACCAAAGAATAAGACGAAGGTACTTATAATAAGAAGAAGATGAAGCAGGATGAAGATTCCCTCAAGGTTCCGTCTAAGGATCCCAAGAAGAAGGACGACAAAAAGGAGGAGGACCTGGTTAGTGTGTTCTTTCTCGCTTTGATTTTGTCCTTCTTTTCGACATTGTTTCTTCGTTGCAACTGTTTGGTATCTGGGTTCATCAGAAGCGATTTTAATTTCAAATCTGTAGGATCTGCAGTCAGATTTTGAATTGAAATCGATCGAATTGAATTCGTATGTTATAGAATTAGGGTTTTTTTAATTGATCAATTCATTACCAGGTTGTGTTCTTCTGGGAAATGTTGTGGTCCAGTCCAGTAGATAATAATAGTTAAGTACTTAAGATTGTTGTCAGAGTGTCTTGAAAGCAAAATCTGTGAAGCTGATAAGCCAAGTTATCTCTTACTTTTCATATGTTTATTTCTCTGTTCTTAAGGTCCTTGAGTTTGTGATGTGATGATGACTGGTACTATTTTGATATTGGAACCAGCTATGGATTCCAAAGATGAGCTAGTGAAACAACATGCCAAAGTTGCAGAGAATGCTGTTGCTGGTAATTAGCCTCTCCCTTTTTCTTTTTTTTTTGATCCTGCTTCTGGAGTTTGTATTTTCTAGTGAAAACATCGTCTCTTGTGGTTTTTTCAAGGGTGGGAGAAAGCTGAGAATGAAGTGGTTGAGCTGAAGCAAAAGCTTGAGGATGCGGCTGATAAGAACATTGTGTTGGAAGATAGGGTAAGTCATCTTGATGGGGCACTCAAGGAGTGTGTTAGACAACTAAGGCAGTTTAGAGATGAACAAGAGAAGAAAATTCAAGAAGCTGTGACTGAGATGAACAAGATGAAGAGGCATTCTATGTAGAGGAGATGTATTGGTCTTGTATTTTTAATTTTAGTATTTTTATAAAAGTTTTTGTATATTATTTCATGTAATAATGATAATAAAATATTGTATTTTTTATTTTTGATATGTAATTTTAATCCAAAAATCACAGTAAAGATGATTTAAATACAATTAAAATAATTAACAAAAATATAAATATTATAAAAAATATAAATTATTGAAATAATTAATCAAATAAATATTGTAGAAAAATCAAATCATGAAAATAGGTACAACCCAATCATAACAATTATTACACGTTATTATAAATATTAATAATAGCAGTGTCATAACCGCTATCGTAGTTCAATTAACTATAGCACAACGAAAAACCGCTATCAAAAGTGTCCGACTTTCTATAATGGGCGATGTCAGAGCGCTTAAGGAAACGCTATGGTAGATGAATAATTAGGTTTTTCGGCCGCTATTAATACCCACATTTCCTGTAGTGGGGATCCGGTTGAGGTTCCAGTTCTAATACCCAATCATACACACGAGATCTAGTCATATTTGACTCCAAAAACACTAATCAAGCTTCTTATACCCTCTCAAAGCTTTATGGGTGTGGCCGAAGTCCTATGAGTTTTCGGTTTTGGAGCTTCTAAACGGAAAAACATTACTTTAGCTTACGGGATCCGGTTGAGGTTCTAGTTCTTATACCCAATCATACACCCGAGATCTAGTCATATTTGACTCCACAAACACTAACCAAGCTTCTTATACCCTCTCAAAGCTTTGTGGGTGAGGCCGAAGTCCTATGAGTTTTTGGTTTTGGAGCTTCTAAACGGAAAAACACTACTTTAGCTTACGGGATCCGGTTGAGGTTCTAGTTCTTATACCCAATCATACACACGAGATCTAGTCATATTTGACTCCAAAAACACTAAACAAGCTTCTTATTACCCTCTCAAAGCTTTGTGGGTGTGGCCGAAGTCCTATGAGTTTTCGGTTTTGGAGCTTCTAAACGGAAAAACACTACTTTAGCTTACGGGATCCGGTTGAGGTTCTAGTTCTTATACCCAATCATACACACGAGATCTAGTCATATTTGACTCCAAAAACACTAACCAAGCTTCTTATACCCTCTCAAAGCTTTGTGGGTGTGGCCGAAGTCCTATGAGTTTTCGGTTTTGGAGCTTCTAAACGGAAAAACACTACTTTAGCTTACGGGATCCGGTTGAGGTTCTAGTTCTTATACCCAATCATACACACGAGATCTAGTCATATTTGACTCCAAAAACACTAACCAAGCTTCTTATACCCTCTCAAAGCTTTGTGGGTGTGGCCGAAGTCCTATGAGTTTTCGGTTTTGGAGCTTCTAAACGGAAAAACACTACTTTAGCTTACGGGATCCGGTTGAGGTTCTAGTTCTTATACCCAATCATACACACGAGATCTAGTCATATTTGACTCCAAAAACACTAATCAAGCTTCTTATACCCTCTCAAAGCTTTGTGGGTGTGGCCGAAGTCCTATGAGTTTTCGGTTTTGGAGCTTCTAAACGGAAAAACACTACTTTAGCTTACGGGATCCGGTTGAGGTTCTAGTTCTTATACCCAATCATACACACGAGATCTAGTCATATTTGACTCCAAAAACACTAACCAAGCTTCTTATACCCTCTCAAAGCTTTGTGGGTGTGGCCGAAGTCCTATGAGTTTTCGGTTTTGGAGCTTCTAAACGGAAAAACACTACTTTAGCTTACGGGATCCGGTTGAGGTTCTAGTTCTTATACCCAATCATACACACGAGATCTAGTCATATTTGACTCCAAAAACACTAAACAAGCTTCTTATACCCTCTCAAAGCTTTGTGGGTGTGGCCGAAGTCCTATGAGTTTTCGGTTTTGGAGCTTTTAAACGGAAAAACACTACTTTAGCTTACGGGATCCGGTTGAGGTTCTAGTTCTTATACCCAATCATACACACGAGATCTAGTCATATTTGACTCCAAAAACACTAACCAAGCTTCTTATACCCTCTCAAAGCTTTGTGGGTGTGGCCGAAGTCCTATGAGTTTTCGGTTTTGGAGCTTCTAAACGGAAAAACACTACTTTAGCTTACGGGATCCGGTTGAGGTTCTAGTTCTTATACCCAATCATACACACGAGATCTAGTCATATTTGACTCCAAAAACACTAACCAAGCTTCTTATACCCTCTCAAAGCTTTGTGGGTGTGGCCGAAGTCCTATGAGTTTTCGGTTTTGGAGCTTCTAAACGGAAAAACACTACTTTAGCTTACGGGATCCGGTTGAGGTTCTAGTTCTTATACCCAATCATACACACGAGATCTAGTCATATTTGACTCCAAAAACACTAACCAAGCTTCTTATACCCTCTCAAAGCTTTGTGGGTGTGGCCGAAGTCCTATGAGTTTTCGGTTTTGGAGCTTCTAAACGGAAAAACACTACTTTAGCTTACGGGATCCGGTTGAGGTTCTAGTTCTTATACCCAATCATACACACGAGATCTAGTCATATTTGACTCCAAAAACACTAACCAAGCTTCTTATACCCTCTCAAAGCTTTGTGGGTGTGGCCGAAGTCCTATGAGTTTTCGGTTTTGGAGCTTCTAAACGGAAAAACACTACTTTAGCTTACGGGATCCGGTTGAGGTTCTAGTTCTTATACCCAATCATACACACGAGATCTAGTCATATTTGACTCCAAAAACACTAACCAAGCTTCTTATACCCTCTCAAAGCTTTGTGGGTGTGGCCGAAGTCCTATGAGTTTTCGGTTTTGGAGCTTCTAAACGGAAAAACACTACTTTAGCTTACGGGATCCGGTTGAGGTTCTAGTTCTTATACCCAATCATACACACGAGATCTAGTCATATTTGACTCCAAAAACACTAACCAAGCTTCTTATACCCTCTCAAAGCTTTGTGGGTGTGGCCGAAGTCCTATGAGTTTTCGGTTTTGGAGCTTCTAAACGGAAAAACACTACTTTAGCTTACGGGATCCGGTTGAGGTTCTAGTTCTTATACCCAATCATACACACGAGATCTAGTCATATTTGACTCCAAAAACACTAACCAAGCTTCTTATACCCTCTCAAAGCTTTGTGGGTGTGGCCGAAGTCCTATGAGTTTTCGGTTTTGAGCTTCTAAACGGAAAAACACTACTTTAGCTTACGGGATCCGGTTGAGGTTCTAGTTCTTATACCCAATCATACACACGAGATCTAGTCATATTTGACTCCAAAAACACTAACCAAGCTTCTTATACCCTCTCAAAGCTTTGTGGGTGTGGCCGAAGTCCTATGAGTTTTCGGTTTTGGAGCTTCTAAACGGAAAAACACTACTTTAGCTTACGGGATCCGGTTGAGGTTCTAGTTCTTATACCCAATCATACACACGAGATCTAGTCATATTTGACTCCAAAAACACTAACCAAGCTTCTTATACCCTCTCAAAGCTTTGTGGGTGTGGCCGAAGTCCTATGAGTTTTCGGTTTTGGAGCTTCTAAACGGAAAAACACTACTTTAGCTTACGGGATCCGGTTGAGGTTCTAGTTCTTATACCCAATCATACACACGAGATCTAGTCATATTTGACTCCAAAAACACTAACCAAGCTTCTTATACCCTCTCAAAGCTTTGTGGGTGTGGCCGAAGTCCTATGAGTTTTCGGTTTTGGAGCTTCTAAACGGAAAAACACTACTTTAGCTTACGGGATCCGGTTGAGGTTCTAGTTCTTATACCCAATCATACACACGAGATCTAGTCATATTTGACTCCAAAAACACTAACCAAGCTTCTTATACCCTCTCAAAGCTTTGTGGGTGTGGCCGAAGTCCTATGAGTTTTCGGTTTTGGAGCTTCTAAACGGAAAAACACTACTTTAGCTTACGGGATCCGGTTGAGGTTCTAGTTCTTATACCCAATCATACACACGAGATCTAGTCATATTTGACTCCAAAAACACTAACCAAGCTTCTTATACCCTCTCAAAGCTTTGTGGGTGTGGCCGAAGTCCTATGAGTTTTCGGTTTTGGAGCTTCTAAACGGAAAAACACTACTTTAGCTTACGGGATCCGGTTGAGGTTCTAGTTCTTATACCCAATCATACACACGAGATCTAGTCATATTTGACTCCAAAAACACTAACCAAGCTTCTTATACCCTCTCAAAGCTTTGTGGGTGTGGCCGAAGTCCTATGAGTTTTCGGTTTTGGAGCTTCTAAACGGAAAAACACTACTTTAGCTTACGGGATCCGGTTGAGGTTCTAGTTCTTATACCCAATCATACACACGAGATCTAGTCATATTTGACTCCAAAAACACTAACCAAGCTTCTTATACCCTCTCAAAGCTTTGTGGGTGTGGCCGAAGTCCTATGAGTTTTCGGTTTTGGAGCTTCTAAACGGAAAAAACACTACTTTAGCTTACGGGATCCGGTTGAGGTTCTAGTTCTTATACCCAATCATACACACGAGATCTAGTCATATTTGACTCCAAAAACACTAACAAGCTTCTTATACCCTATCAAAGCTTTGTGGGTGTGGCCGAAGTCCTATGAGTTTTCGGTTTTGGAGCTTCTAAACGGAAAAACACTACTTGAGCTTACGGGATCCGGTTGAGGTTCCTAGTTCTAATACCCAATCATACACACGAGATCTAGTCATATTTGACTCCAAAAACACTAATCAAGCTTCTTATACCCTCTCAAAGCTTTGTGGGTGTGGCCGAAGTCCTATGAGTTTTCGGTTTTGGAGCTTCTAAACGGAAAAACACTACTTTAGCTTACGGGATCCGGTTGAGGTTCTAGTTCTTATACCCAATCATACACACGAGATCTAGTCATATTTGACTCCAAAAACACTAACCAAGCTTCTTATACCCTCTCAAAGCTTTGTGGGTGTGGCCGAAGTCCTATGAGTTTTCGGTTTTGGAGCTTCTAAACGGAAAAACACTACTTTAGCTTACGGGATCCGGTTGAGGTTCTAGTTCTTATACCCAATCATACACACGAGATCTAGTCATATTTGACTCCAAAAACACTAAACAAGCTTCTTATTGCCTATCAAAGCTTTGTGGGTGTGGCCGAAGTCCTATGAGTTTTCGGTTTTAGAGCTTTTAAACTGAAAAACACTACTTTAGCTTACGGGATCCGGTTGCGGTTCTAGTTCTTATACCCAATCATACACACGAGATCTAGTCATATTTGACTCCAAAAACACTAACCAAGCTTCTTATACCCTCTCAAAGCTTTGTGGGTGTGGCCGAAGTCCTATGAGTTTTCGGTTTTGGAGCTTCTAAACGGAAAAACACTACTTTAGCTTACGGGATCCGGTTGAGGTTCCAGTTCTAATACCCAATCATACACACGAGATCTAGTCATATTTGACTCCAAAAACACTAAACAAGCTTCTTATTGCCTATCAAAGCTTTGTGGGTGTGGCCGAAGTCCTATGAGTTTTCGGTTTTAGAGCTTTTAAACCGAAAAACACTACTTGAGCTTACGGGATCCGGTTGAGGTTCCAGTTCTAATACCCAATCATACACACGAGATCTAGTCATATTTGACTCCAAAAACACTAATCAAGCTTCTTATACCCTCTCAAAGCTTTGTGGGTGTGGCCGAAGTCCTATGAGTTTTCGGTTTTGGAGCTTCTAAACGGAAAAACACTACTTTAGCTTACGGGATCCGGTTGAGGTTCTAGTTCTTATACCCAATCATACACCCGAGATCTAGTCATATTTGACTCCAAAAACACTAACCAAGCTTCTTATACCCTCTCAAAGCTTTGTGGGTGTGGCCGAAGTCCTATGAGTTTTCGGTTTTGGAGCTTCTAAACGGAAAAACACTACTTTAGCTTACGGGATCCGGTTGAGGTTCTAGTTCTTATATCCAATCATACACACGAGATCTAGTCATATTTGACTCCAAAAACACTAAACAAGCTTCTTATTGCCTATCAAAGCTTTGTGGGTGTGGCCGAAGTCCTATGAGTTTTCGGTTTTGGAGCTTCTAAACGGAAAAACACTACTTTAGCTTACGGGATCCGGTTGAGGTTCTAGTTCTAATACCCAATCATACACACGAGATCTAGTCATATTTGACTCCAAAAACACTAACCAAGCTTCTTATACCCTCTCAAAGCTTTGTGGGTGTGGCCGAAGTCCTATGAGTTTTCGGTTTTGGAGCTTCTAAACGGAAAAACACTACTTTAGCTTACGGGATCCGGTTGAGGTTCTAGTTCTTATACCCAATCATACACACGAGATCTAGTCATATTTGACTCCAAAAACACTAACCAAGCTTCTTATACCCTCTCAAAGCTTTGTGGGTGTGGCCGAAGTCCTATGAGTTTTCGGTTTTGGAGCTTCTAAACGGAAAAACACTACTTTAGCTTACGGGATCCGGTTGAGGTTCTAGTTCTTATACCCAATCATACACACGAGATCTAGTCATATTTGACTCCAAAAACACTAACCAAGCTTCTTATACCCTCTCAAAGCTTTGTGGGTGTGGCCGAAGTCCTATGAGTTTTCGGTTTTGGAGCTTCTAAACGGAAAAACACTACTTTAGCTTACGGGATCCGGTTGAGGTTCTAGTTCTTATACCCAATCATACACACGAGATCTAGTCATATTGACTCCAAAAACACTAAACAAGCTTCTTATTGCCTATCAAAGCTTTGTGGGTGTGGCCGAAGTCCTATGAGTTTTCGGTTTTAGAGCTTTTAAACTGAAAAACACTACTTTAGCTTACGGGATCCGGTTGCGGTTCTAGTTCTTATACCCAATCATACACACGAGATCTAGTCATATTTGACTCCAAAAACACTAACCAAGCTTCTTATACCCTCTCAAAGCTTTGTGGGTGTGGCCGAAGTCCTATGAGTTTTCGGTTTTGGAGCTTCTAAACGGAAAAACACTACTTGAGCTTACGGGATCCGGTTGAGGTTCCAGTTCTAATACCCAATCATACACACGAGATCTAGTCATATTTGACTCCAAAAACACTAAACAAGCTTCTTATACCCTCTCAAAGCTTTGTGGGTGTGGCCGAAGTCCTATGAGTTTTCGGTTTTAGAGCTTCTAAACCGAAAACACTACTTTAGCTTACGGGATCCGGTTGAGGTTCTAGTTCTTATACCCAATCATACACACGAGATCTAGTCATATTTGACTCCAAAAACACTAACCAAGCTTCTTATACCCTCTCAAAGCTTTGTGGGTGTGGCCGAAGTCCTATGAGTTTTCGGTTTTGGAGCTTCTAAACGGAAAAACACTACTTTAGCTTACGGGATCCGGTTGAGGTTCTAGTTCTTATATCCAATCATACACACGAGATCTAGTCATATTTGACTCCAAAAACACTAACCAAGCTTCTTATTACCCTATCAAAGCTTTGTGGGTGTGGCCGAAGTCCTATGAGTTTTCGGTTTTAGAGCTTCTAAACGGAAAAACACTACTTGAGCTTACGGGATCCGGTTGAGGTTCCTAGTTCTAATACCCAATCATACACACGAGATCTAGTCATATTTGACTCCAAAAACACTAACCAAGCTTCTTATACCCTCTCAAAGCTTTGTGGGTGTGGCCGAAGTCCTATGAGTTTTCGGTTTTGGAGCTTCTAAACGGAAAAACACTACTTTAGCTTACGGGATCCGGTTGAGGTTCTAGTTCTTATACCAATCATACACACGAGATCTAGTCATATTTGACTCCAAAAACACTAAACAAGCTTCTTATTGCCTATCAAAGCTTTGTGGGTGTGGCCGAAGTCCTATGAGTTTTCGGTTTTAGAGCTTCTAAACGAAAAACACTACTTGAGCTTACGGGATCCGGTTGAGGTTCCAGTTCTAATACCCAATCATACACACGAGATCTAGTCATATTTGACTCCAAAAACACTAATCAAGCTTCTTATACCCTCTCAAAGCTTTGTGGGTGTGGCCGAAGTCCTATGAGTTTTCGGTTTTGGAGCTTCTAAACGGAAAAACACTACTTTAGCTTACGGGATCCGGTTGAGGTTCTAGTTCTTATACCCAATCATACACACGAGATCTAGTCATATTGACTCCAAAAACACTAAACAAGCTTCTTCTTGCATATCAAAGCTTTGTGGGTGTGGCCGAAGTCCTATGAGTTTTCGGTTTTAGAGCTTTTAAATTGAAAACACTACTTTAGCTTACGGGATCCGGTTGCGGTTCTAGTTCTTATACCCAATCATACACACGAGATCTAGTCATATTTGACTCCAAAAACACTAACCAAGCTTCTTATACCCTCTCAAAGCTTTGTGGGTGTGGCCGAAGTCCTATGAGTTTTCGGTTTTGGAGCTT
Source organism: Arabidopsis arenosa (assembly GCA_905216605.1). NCBI lineage: Eukaryota > Viridiplantae > Streptophyta > Magnoliopsida > Brassicales > Brassicaceae > Arabidopsis > Arabidopsis arenosa. Next base: position 3,963,827 of record LR999455.1, on the reverse strand, counting down.
CTAAACGGAAAAAACACTACTTGAGCTTACGGGATCCGGTTGAGGTTCCAGTTCTAATACCCAATCATACACACGAGATCTAGTCATATTTGACTCCAAAAACACTAAACAAGCTTCTTATTGACCTATCAAAGCTTTGTGGGTGTGGCCGAAGTCCTATGAGTTTTCGGTTTTAGAGCTTTTAAACCGAAAACACTACTTGAGCTTACGGGATCGGGTTGAGGTTCCAGTTCTAATACCCAATCATACACACGAGATCTAGTCATATTTGACTCCAAAAACACTAATCAAGCTTCTTATACCCTCTCAAAGCTTTGTGGGTGTGGCCGAAGTCCTATGAGTTTTCGGTTTTGGAGCTTCTAAACGGAAAAACACTACTTTAGCTTACAGGATCCGGTTGCGGTTCTAGTTCTTATACCCAATCATACACACGAGATCTAGTCATATTTGACTCCAAAAACACTAACCAAGCTTCTTATACCCTCTCAAAGCTTTGTGGGTGTGGCCGAAGTCCTATGAGTTTTCGGTTTTGGAGCTTCTAAACGTGATATCTCTGTATTTTACCACCTTTTAGCACACTTTTCTTGTGCATTTAGCTAAGTTTTGCATCTCTTTCATTGCATCTAGAGTCCTTTTTATATCATTTTCATCACTTAGCACGATTTGCATTGCATGGCATAGCATGTTGCATATTGGATGAGTTTCAGGTGCTTTGGAGCTTATTTTGGGACTTAATGGAGCAAGGAGGAGCCACACAACCTTGGAGCTGGACTTGGGATCGAGTTGGAAAGGAATGAAGCCATTCAAGAGCATCCAGGACAGACTCGACCTACCAGGCTCGACGACATGTCGAGTAGGACGTGAAGAAGCTGAGGAGGAGCAGACTCGAGGTGGTGGACTCGACGACACGTCGAGTTGGTCATCCAGGCGCCACCTTTGAAGAAGGACAGGCTCGACGTGGCAGGCTCGATGTCACGTCGAGTTGGTCTCCGCCGACTCTCTATTTTGTCCTGTAGCTAATTAGGGCAACCTAGTATTTTCTATAAATAGGGGTTCACCCTTTTATCCAGCGGATATTCCTTTTACCCAGCAGATATTCCGCTGTTCTCTCAAAAACCCTAGATTTTGTAATCGTTTTTCCTGTTGATCCTTTGAGTTTTTGAATTTCGTTTCTTCATCAAAGTTGTAGATCTCCTTCTAATCTATAACATACTTGCTTTTTAATGATTTCTGGGTTTATGCAATTTTCTGGGTTTTTATGCATGATGTTCTTTAGTGTTCTTGAGTAGTGGATTAGGGTTCTTGAGGATGGGTTAGATTAGGTCACTACAAGAAAACCTGCGTTTTGCAACTAAACTTTGCGACCGAATTATTAGTCGCAAATGTTTGCGACTATTTTGTGACTTCTGAACGACCATTTAGCGACCACAATATTTACAGATGGAATATAGTCGCTATTCTACGACTAAAACAAATAGTCTTTACTTAGTCGTTAATTTGCGACAATTTTAAAACTGATTACATACTAATTTATTATAGTCGCAAATGGGTGGTTGATATGAGACTGATGTGCGACTCAACTTTTGGTCTCAAATGATCGTCGCAATTGAGTCTCAAAAGAGCGACTAGTTAACAACCACCTGTTATAGTTACACTTTAGTTGCAAATTAGTTGGAAAGAGTTGGCTCAAAACACGTTGAAATGCAGAGAAAGCGACCGGTTTGCGACTAGCACCTGAAGATTTTGCGACTGACACCTGAGAAAGCGACCGGCTTGCGACTATTTACCAACTATCGATTTTTGGTTTTACAAATTTCACATTTTAAATTTGTTTACATATAAAGTTAAACAATTCTACACTAATTTGATGTTACTTAGTAATAAAAACAAAACCAGAGTCATATATATTGATGTTTACAAACAAAACATTCAAAACTACCAAATCTCTTTGTCTTGTTACATTACTCTTATGAGTAATGTTTAGAGATTTAGTAAAATATCTATATTACTTGGGTTTTGCAAAGTTTTTCAACCTTAAACTAATATATGTCCTCTATAACACTAATATGAGTGTTTGTGAGTGATATATATCACCCTTTTGGATCACAATGTGTAGATTTCTAAATTTTGTCTTGTGACTAATAGATAACAGTCACAAAACAGTCGCAAAAGTGCCACCATTTTGTAACTATTGTTCATTTAGCGACTATTTTGCGACAAATATTGTAACTATTTGCCGACCAATGTTGCGACTATTTTGATACTAATTGTGAAATTTCTAAGATTTTTGCTAAGTGTTTGGTCGAACTTAGTAATAAGAACTCAACCAAGATCATAAATTTTGATGTTTACTAACAAAACATTCACAAGTACCAAATCTATTTATACTTTTACATTACTCATATGATTAATGTTTAGGGATTTAGTAAAATATCTATATTACTTGAGTTTAGCAAAGTTTTTCTACCTAAAACACTTTTATATCCTCTATACCACTAATATGAGTGTTTGTGGGTGATATATATCACCATTTTTGATCACAATGTGAAGATTTCTAAATTTTGTCTTGTGACTAATATAAAACAGTCACAAATGAGTCGCTAAATTGGGACTAGTTTGGGACCCCTGTCCATTTAGCGACTGTTTTGGGACGTATCTTCTGACTATTTACCGACCAATATAGCGACCATTTAGCTACGGTTTGTGAAATTTCTATGATTTTGGCTAAGTGTTTGGGCGGTTTCGATTCCCCCCATTTTTTTTGGTTTGTCACTAGTTTGCGACTAAAGAGCGACCAATACACTTAATTATTAGGTTAAAACAAAGTCGATCCTACCCTATACACACCAAATATTCTCAGTTAAATGAAAAGCCCCTGATACTAGGATTTTTACTATCAATTACCCTAGATTACTATCATGTCATTGCAGCAATTTAGGTTATCAATCCAATCAGGTGCTCTAATTATCAATCAAGATGTGATCAGAGAATACTAAGTCAAGCCAAGCAGAATAGAGGTTTGTTTATCTAGCAATCCTAAGCGAACATGCAATAAAACGATAAAACTACAGAACAGGAGTGAACATGCATAAAGAGAAATAGCTATCAATACTAAGCAATAAGCAAGCAGCAAGTACAGAGAATAGGTAAACAACAAGTAAACAAGATTCAATCAATCAATAGAGATAAAGGATCCTGAGGAATGGGATAATCGATTATAGCAGTCTCCTTAGTCTATCTAGGTGGTTAACAAACTCAATCAAGCTATCCCTAGACAATAGATTCAAATACAAATCAATCCACTCTCGTGACAGAGATTCTCAAGCTAAATCACTTTCATACTCAATTCTCATTGAAGAAACATAACCTAGCAGGCATTATGATTCAATCTAATCTAGTCAATAAGCATTCTAAACATCCAATCTCTTGGGCTAGAGTATGCAAATCTCTGGAAAAGTTTGTTCAGACATTTCATCAAACACCTTTTGGGTGTGGAAATGTCTGAGATCTATTTCCAATTGATCAGAGAAGAAATAGCATTAAGATCTACTAAACCAGAAGGGAAATCAAGCAATTCTACACTTAACCACCTAAATATACTAAAGATTCCACACCTAATCTAACCCATCCTCAAGAACCCTAATCCACTACTCAAGAACACTGAAGAACATCATGCATAAAAACCCAGAAAATTGCATAAACCCAGAAATCATTAAAAAGCAAGTATGTTATAGATAAGAAGGAGATCTACAACTTTGGTGAAGAAAAGAAATCCAAAATCTCAAAGGATCAAAGGGAAAAACGATTACAAAACTAGGGTTTTTAGAGAGAACGGCTCAATATCCGCTGGGTAATAGGAATATCCGCTGGATAAAAGGGTGAACCCCTATTTATAGAAAATACTAGGTTGCCCTAATTAGCTACAGGACAAAATAGAGAGTCGGCGGAGACCAACTCGACGTGACGTCGAGCCAGCCACGTCGAGACTGCCCTTCTTCAGAGATGGCGCCTGGATGACCCTCTCGACGTGTCGTCGAGCCAGCCACGTCGAGACTGCTCCTCCTCAGCTTCTTCACGTCTCACTCGACTGCACGTCGAGCCTGGTAGGTCGAGACTGACACTTGGTGGCTTCTGGGCACTAGCTCGACCTCCTGTCGAGCCCATGACGTCGAGACCGGTTCTGGATGCTCTCGATTGGCTTCATTCCTCTCCAACTCGATCCCAAGTCTAGTTCCAAGGTTGTGTGGCTCCTCCTTGCTCCATTAAGTCCCAAAGTAAACTCCAAATCACCTGAAACTCACCCAATATGCAACATGCTATGCCATGCAATGCAAAACGTACTAAGTGATGAAAATGATATGAAAAGGACTCTGGATGCAATGAAAGAGTGATAAAACTTAGCTAAATGTATGAGAAAAGTAAGCTTAAAAGTGGTAAAATAGAGAGATATCAGCCCCCTCTCTATTACTCTTCATCCTCGACACTTCAGAAAAAAAAAAAACCCTATTCTCACCCTTCATCCTCGACATCTCCGACCAAACCACTCTCAAACCCTAGACTGCGATATCTTAAACTTCACCCTCCGCATCTCCGACCATCACATGGCTTCCTCCGGCCAAGAGAATGACCGTCGCCAACGTCCATCCGACTCGGGTCCGGCAGGTACTGTTTATGACTCTTCTCCTTCTCGTGATTTGTAAATGCTTGATTTTGTTTTATTTGCTCGATTTCATATTAGATCTGCTGTTATTTTTGATGTTTAGGGCTGTATAGTGTTCGATTACAACCAGTTTTTAACTCGATTTCTCTCTTGGCTCTGTTTATTCCATGTTAGCTTCATTTCTCTGTTTCTCTAGGTTTTTTGGTTTGATTTTAGGTTAGTATATTACTTCAGATGATGTTTATAATTGCTTTTTCGAATTTCAAAGTGAAAAAGGTTTGATTTGTCTTTAATTTGTTCTAATCTGATTGTTAAATAAAGATTCTAAGAAACGAGTGTGTTAGTATAGTGGCTGCTCATCTAATTTGCTTAAGTTTGTGTTTGTATATTGATTCTAAGAAACTACTGTGTTTGTTGTATCTCTGTTATTATTTGTTTAAGTATGTGCTTGTTCTTTACTTCTAATTTACCTTTCAATAACTAGTGTTTCCTTTCCCTAAGTTAACCTATGATAGCATATCAGCATATAATCTCAAGGATAGCATTCTCCTTGAGATGGTAAATGGTCTTCTAATTTTCCAATGTTATTAGTTTTTGCTTCTACATTTCGACTAATATTCCTCTTTATTTTTGTACATGGTTAAGGCTGGTTTGGATGGCATGGGCACGGTAATGAATGAGCTGTCTAAAAGCATAGTTAAATGCTCTTAGTGCAGTTTCTGGTGGGCAATTCTTCAGCAGCCGTCAACTAGACATGCCGTGCAAGAACACCTCATAACAGCTGCTGCCACAACCGGGACCTTGGTCAGGAAGGGTATAACTGAGACAAAGGAAAAGGTTTCCGTTGGAAAGATCAAAATGGAAGAGGTATAGCTTCTTGAATTGACTTGACAAGAATGTTTGTCGCTTCATTTTATAACTTCTGACACCTAAATTCTTTGATCTTTGTTTTCTCTTAGGCAGCCAAAAAGACTGCACAAAAAAGCAAGACCATTTTGACGGACATCGAAAGGTGGCAGAAGGTACTTGAGTCTGAAATCTGATTGTATGCCGTTGATTTGAAGTTTGGTCTCTAATATCTATTGTTTGTAAATCTGCAGGGAGTTGCCAGCTCAGATGGTAAGTTAATCGCAATTTATGGAGAGAATACAGTTTATAAACATTTAGTTAATCGAAAGGTCAATTGATTCTTTGATGGAGGGTAGTGGGGATACTTAATCCTCTTATAAGTCCGTTCTTGAGATAACTATTAGTTATTAAGATTCTGCTCTGCTTGTTTGAAATGCTGTAACTTTCTCTATATGACGTTTTTTTTGGCACTCAGTGTTTGGTGTTCCGATTGAGATCATTGTCCAGCGGCAAGAGTCAAGCAGGCCTATACCACTGATACTGATTAAATGCGCAGATTATCTCATATTAACAGGTAATAATGTTTGGACCAATGGATCACAAACCTTTTATTGCTCTTACCTTCTCATATCGAGTTATCAATGTGATATTTTCCTCTTACCAGGGCTTAATTCACCGAACTTGTTCAAAGCCGAAGGAGATAAAAAGTTGATTCAACAATTGGTTTCTGCTTACAATCAAGGTAGCCGACATTCTAACAAGATTTGCCTCGACTCTTATAGCTTAGTGAGAAATTGTAATTTGATTGAATCACTTGTTTGGCAGATCCTAGTGCGTCAATGCCTGAGGGTGTGAATCCAGTTGATGTCGCTGCACTCATGAAATACTATCTTGCCACCCTTCCGACACCCTTCCAGGCACCATAGGAGCTGCAGTCCAACCAGCAGGACACACCACTGGAACCACACCAACCTCTCCTCTATCTAACACCGCCTCAAATCATTCAACTTGATTTTAGTTTCCTTTTGTCTGTGTATGTGAACTTATTAGGATATGTTATGCTTTGATTAGGATAGTTTTTGAATGGTTTGGAATGGTACTTGATTGATATTTGAATGGTTTTTGAATGCATTTGCTTTTGAAATGGACAGGTTTCGGACTAATAAGATGTAACCATTCTGTGACCAAAAAGTTTCAGAAATTCTGACTAGTTTGTGACCAGAACAATTAACAAATGTGACCAAACTGTGACTAAACAAATTTACAAATAACTCCAAATCTCGTATCAAAATGGTTACTAATAAAGGACTATATTGTCACCATAATAAATGAGTCCTAAAATAGTCGCACATTTGCAACGATATTCACCTGTCACAGATTAGTCGGTAATTTGCGACGATATATTTATAGTCGCAAAATAGTCGCAAATTAGCGACTATAGTGATACACGGAAATTTTGCGACCGTTTTTTTGCGACCAATGGAAATAGTCGTTATTCAGTTGCAAAACCCTCTTTTGCGACCGTTTAGCGACTAATATCACAGTCGCAAATGAAGTGTTTTCTTGTAGTGGGTGTGGAATCTTTAGTATATTTAGGTGGTTAAGTGTAGAATTGCTTGATTTCCCTTCTGGTTTAGTAGATCTTAATGCTATTTCTTCTCTGATCAATTGGAAATAGATCTCAGACATTTCCGCACCCACAAGGTGTTTGATGAAATGTCTGAACAAACTTTTCCAGAGATTTGCATACTCTAGCCCAAGAGATTGGATGTTTAGAATGCTTATTGACTAGATTAGATTGAATCATAATGCCTGCTAGGTTATATTTCTTCAATGAGAATTGAGTATGAAAGTGATTTAGCTTGAGAATCTCTGTCACGAGAGTGGATTGATTTGTATTTGAATCTATTGTCTAGGGATAGCTTGATTGAGTTTGTTAACCACCTAGATAGACTAAGGAGACTGCTATAATCGATTATCCCATTCCTCAGGACCCTTTATCTCTATTGATTGCTTGAATCTTGCTTACTTGTTGTTTACTTATTCTCTGTACTTGCTGCTTGCTTATTGCTTAGTATTGATAGCTATTTCCCTTTATGCATGTTCACTCCTGTTCTGTAGTTTTATCGTTTTATTGCATGTTCGCTTAGGATTGCTAGATAAACAAACCTCTATTCTGCTTGGCTTGACTTAGTATTCTCTGATCGCATCTTGATTGATAATTAGAGCACCTGATTGGATTGATAACCTAAATTGCTGCAATGACATGATAGTAATCTAGGGTAATTGATAGTAAAAATCCTAGTATCAATTTGGCGCCGTTGCCGTTTGGGTGTCTGCTTGTTACATTCAAGATTTTAGAATTGCTAAGATCAAGTTCTTTCTTAACTTTGGTTACTAACTCTTCATTTCATCTGCTTGTTTTTGTGCTCCAGGTACCTACTCGACCTCAAGTCGAGTCTGCACGTCGAGACTAACCACTTTGCATGCAAACTCGTTCTAAAGGCTCCAGCAACCTCATCAGCTACAAAGACAACATCGATCGGTTAGCTCGTGAGTTGAGAGAACGTCGAGCCAGAGACGATTGTGAACCGCACAATCCAGTAGCCATGGAACCACAAGATCAAGATAATCAAGGAGTTGGTATACCACGGAACATTGGTGATGGTGATGCACCACACAACCATCAACAGAGACAGGGCATCGTTCCACCTCCTGTCCAGAACAACAATTTCGAGATCAAGAGTGGATTGATCTCAATGATTCAAGGTAACAAGTTTCATGGGTTGCCTCTGGAAGATCCCTTGGATCACTTGGATAATTTTGATAGGCTCTGCAGCCTCACCAAGATAAATGGTGTTAGTGAAGACAGTTTCAAGCTGCGTCTGTTTCCCTTCTCGCTGGGAGACAAAGCACACCACTGGGAGAAAACACTACCTGCTGGCTCCATCACATCTTGGGACGATTGCAAGAAGGCCTTCTTAACAAAGTTCTTCTCAAATTCAAGAACTGCACGTCTAAGGAATGAAATCTCCAGTTTCACCCAAAAGCAGTCTGAATCCATTTGTGAGGCCTGGGAGAGATTCAAAGGCTACACTATACAGTGTCCACACCATGGTTTCAAGAAGGCTTCACTACTCAGCACACTCTACAGGGGAGTTTTGCCCAAGATCAGAATGTTACTAGACACTGCCTCTAATGGGAATTTCTTGAACAAGGATGTTGAGGAAGGCTGGGAATTGATAGAGAACTTAGCTCTATCCGATGGTAACTATAACGAGGATTTTGATCGCTCCAACAGAGGTATTGGAGATCCGGATGCGAAGCATAATAAGGAGATGATTCAGGCTCTCAACGATAAGATGGATAAATTTCTGCTTAGTCAACAGAAGCAGGTACACTATATCACTGAAGAAGAGCACTATCAAATCCAAGAAGGGGAGAATACTCAGGCTGCAGAAGTCAGCTACATTCAGAACCAAGGTGGCTACAACAAGGGCTACAACCCCTACAAGCCTGCTCATCCTAATCTATCTTACCGGAGCACGAATGTTGCAAACCCTCAGGATCAGGTTTACCCTCAGCAACAACAGAACCAGTCCAAGCCATTTGTACCATACAATCAAGGCTTTGTCCCAAAGCAGCAGTTTAGTGGAGGTTATCAACAACATAATCCACCACCCGGTTTTGCACAGCAACCCCAACAAGCTCCACCTGCC